>WURT03647449.1:0-19344 GCA_009936505.3 Holothuria glaberrima | reverse complement strand
CCATCCATCCATCCATCCATCCATCCATCCATCCATCCATCCATCCTCCATCCGTCTTTCTGATCCATGCCGACACCCTCCATGGATCTGCCTACACCCTCACCGTATTTTGATGTATTCTAGTCTTTTCAACTATTTGTTTATATACTACTACTGTATACTATATATTTCATTTCACCTGATTAGGAGGAAGTGACATCTTCGAAAACGTTCGTTCAACATACCTTTAAAGAACATTTTTGTTTTGGTTTGCTCCTTCATTTGGTTTTATAATTGCAAAACTCTTCCTAAACAGTAGAATGGAGCATTTGGCTATCCTAGAACTCGTCGGACGTGCACTTAACGGATCAGGAGAATAATATTTTGACCATTTTATTAATATACCCTCGATCAGAATAGCAGTTTATTTTTGTGATGAAGGATGGCTGGTGGGAAGTTATTATGATGTTAGAAAATTTTGTAAGAAGTTCTAATTTCGAAATGGAATTTCTACCTCTATCTGCACAGCTCTTTTGGCATAATGTCTTACCAAACTTTTGAAAATATTCACAGATTACAACCTAATACGGCATTCTTAGCTTTTGTTCTAGAGGAAATGGACAGGTTCCTTTCACACGTGCCTCAAGTATATTAGAATTATTTTTCAACAATGACATTCTCTCCGGCTTCTAGCCCAACGGATCGAAACAGACACATTTCATGAAAATGATGAATAAACATGGAATTTATCCATTTTGCACCCAACCTGCAACATGATATCATGCATACTATGAATTCAAAAGACTTCAGGCCTTGACCTTATTTTATGTCTCCTCCCTATCACTAAACTTGTCGCATAATATCATGTATGATGTGCATGTCTCGAGACTAGAATGTGATACATTATGAAACAAAATGTAAGGATTTGGTGAATTTTGAAATTAAAACTTGTTTTGTTTGGACTATGGAAAACGCAATATGTTCAACATGTTCTACACGAAATAAATATGAAAAGCGAGTAAGCTCGAAGAATACATTTTATTGTGGTCGATTTTTTTCTTTTTTGATTGTAATGTAATATTATCCATTGCATCAACGGCTCCCCTGCTTTCCCTAGCAACCTCTTCTTTATTTATGTGTCATTTTTCTCGAAGTCTGGGACAAGGAAGCCCTCCAGTTTTCATTACTGTAAAAACAAAATAGTTTTGAAAGTACAGATAAAATCATAATTTTGTAAGGACGATGAAAGGTTGAGGGTGATGCTTTAGAGTACAGGTGTACCGGTCTTTCCAAATAAATGAAATGATGATAGGTAGTACTTGTACAGAGACTTGGCCATGAGCGAATGCAGTAAAAAGTAGCAGAGAAGCGGGTTTCATTGGAGGATGCATCTTCTTGTACCGTGGCCGGGAAAGCCTTTAACCGCGAGTGTCGAAGGCGCAAAGCGGAAGGGTGGTGTCAGTGGGTCTTCTCCGAGAATTTTTTTAAAATTTTGCTGTTGCTGGACCATTCCTAGAAAAACTCCCCTGTCCCGATGTGTAATTTGAAATGCCAATGGAATAGTTTTCATATCAAGGTCACAAATGTCAGATACTAACCCAACTAACTAAGATAATTTAATGAGGATGGTGGTAGCTGGTGCGAAAATTGAACAGCAGGAGGGTTTGAAATAGAAATTTACTTAAGCACTGAAAATACAGAAAGTAGTAATGAGGCAATTCCACAAAAGTTCTACTACGGACATCAGTACTAACGACACATCTACTTCTATTTAGCTCACGTGAAGCAAGCCTAAAAAATTATTGAAAATCGTGGTTCCTTATGCACGGGTAGGTGAGTGGATTGTGCATTTATGGACCACGCATGGTGCGTGTAATTACGTACATTTAGTGCTCTGGGTGGCCCTTATTTCAGAGATTCATGTCATAAAAGTGTGGCTGGGAGTCAACACCCACACGCGTTGTAAGATTATGTAAACGGCCTTTTTATGCCTAGATTATGTAAACAGCCTTTTTGTAGGTTTACCCAAATGTTTTACTCGCAAACTGGAACTTGTTCAGGACAATGCTGCATAGTTTGCATGAAGAAGAAGAGTGATCATGTTACACCACTTTTAAAATCACTTCACTGGCTTCCCATAGAGTATCGCATTAAGTTCAGGGTCAATCTACTAACCTTCAAAGCATTGCATGGTCTTGCTCCAAATTACATTTGTCAATTACTAACACTAAACAAACCCAGCCGATCCCTACGCTCATCATCACAGGATTATTTAATGAAATAAGAACGAATTGCAAGAATGGTGATAAAGCATTTTCAGTGTGTGCACCAAAAATATTGAATGCTTTGCCTATCCCTGTGCGTGTTTCTAATTCTCTTTCTAGTTTTAAAACTGCTTTAAAGACCTATTATTTTAGATTTGCTTTAAATGTTTGATTCGGCGGGCTTTTACGTTTGTTCTGATAATCATTTAAGGTTTTGGTTAACCATCTAATTTTTTTATTTTTTTTTAATTGTTACTTTACTTCAGTTTTTATGTTTTAATCGTATTATTCCTTCTTTTGTTCTTGCATCTTTTTTAACCTTTGATTTGTTGATTTGTTTTGTATTTAAGTTTTTAACGTTTAATTGACGTTTTTACAATTTTTAATTGTAATTTATTGTAAAGCGCTCTGACCAGCTGTGCTGATTTTGCGCTATATAAAAGCTCATTATTATTAGATTATTAAACGTTAAATCAGGTACCTAACAAAGTTTCCAATAATAGTTGCCCCTTACCTCCCACCTTCGAGCTATGCCTCACTGTATTAAATAGTAATCAGTACGGGAGCGCGCGAGGAGCGTTAAAATTGTTTTTTTTCTGGTATTGTTATGATACTTAAAAGAAACGTTTTCATTCATTTTACATCGCAAACTTTACCATAACACTAAAAATTCCCTCATAATTTCTCTAGTCTCTCTTCCCCCCGTTCATTTTATTATTTTTATTATTTTTAAGGTTTGGAAAAATTGGGAGGGGCAAGAAAACCCCTTCTCCCCAGTAAGCTCGCCTATGCGTCCAACCAAGTGGTTGGTCTGATCGTTCGCTGGTAAATTCACGATATGACGAATAGAATGTAAGATTTAGACTGGGGTTTTCATAGTCTGAATGTCATGGGGGAAAATTTTGCCTGGGATTTAATATTTTGTTGTCCTCTACTTTGTCTGGATCAAATATCATCTCCTCACGAGGAACGTTCTAAACGTTATTTTACATGAGTGGATAATATTTCAGCTGTTTGCATTCCATTAAGCTAGAACAATTTGGGATATTTTGAGATGATGTTGCGACATTTCGGGGGTGGGGGATAAGGGGGGTTAAAGAAAATGAATTTGGTTTTCATAATGAACTGTCGAAAATTGTTACCTTATCTACTGTGCCTGTCGAAAACAATCTTTACAGGATAGTCTGCTGTTTTCTTTTTCCATTTTAAATGTATTGCATTATTGCTAGTGGTAGGAATGTAAAATAGTATGCAAATAATGAATATTTATGAGTGCGATAGTACGAATAATTTTATGAGTTGAAAGACTGAATGATCTATTCAATAAGGCGAAGAAGCTTTCATACTGGAGCAACAGAAATAATCCATTTTTGAAGAGCAATTTTCTCTAGTCTACCAAGCACTTGTCGAATAGAGAAGGCAACTCTCGACGCTGTTCATCGACGCTCACTCTGGTACAGCTCCCTCGATGAGCCAATAGGAGACTTTAATCATTGCAAAATTCCCCCGAGAAGTCATTGGAACTGGGAGTAAAAGAACTTCCTCCATTTTTTGTACTCCCATGATTCCGGGGGTGCATTTAGCAATGACTTAAGTCTGCCATAGGCTTCCTGACCCTCAAAACTTATAGAGAGGGCGCACTTTCTTATTAGCCGACTGCTTATACCTGAAAAGAAAAGAATGCACCGAAGGACATTTACTCCTTAGCCCTTATAGTTTCACTTCTCCAGAATTTATCCTAAATTCTCTTCATATTTCTTCTTCTCAGTTTATCCAAATTGTTACTTTAAATAGTCACAACAACTTCCTGATGCAGTTTATCCCACAACAGCTTCATTAACCAAATCCATCCATGAAGTGATGTAGCGCCCTCGATACTGATTAGTTAACTTCCCCGTTTTGCTGTGATTGCTGAATACACTACAATTCTCGCCAATGAAAATTGTTTCATTTGACAAGGTGCACTTGAGAATTTGCATGAGTTGCCCCTCATGAGTCGTAATTTATCACGCAAGTCAATCATATTAGCTCATGAGAGACTCTTTTCCTTAAATGCTGAAGGCCCATCACTCATCAACTGGGAATACACCTCATGAAGAGGGCGACCAAAAACCACTTGATTTTGTTAACTGCTCATTTTTACCTGGTTTTAATTTTAGGTTTAATTTTTTTGCCACGGATTTCACCCCTTAAACAAACGTTTGCTTCAGTGCTGATTGATAAACGGAGTTGAATTTAAGTAACTGTAATTTTATGATTGCAAGATTTGATTCATACAAATCATGGGAAAGGATTGACAGGATGTACGCTATAAGTGGGATACTCAAAAATATGTTACGCATTAAGCGTGATCACTTCATCTTGACACCAAGGACATGCAGACTTTCCCTTTATTCAAAGGAGCAATACTTACATGTATAATTCAAATTGAAGGTAGGGTGACCTACCAGAAGTACAGGACTATATTTAAGGGCACTGCAACTGTTCTATTCAGAGCAGATTTTCGTTGCATTTATTTAAGTAATCATTCAAGGATAAGCCATGCTCACTTTCATTCGAATGAAGAGATTGGGAGAATTGTGAAAGTCGTGAAAAATGAAAAGCCTTCCTTTATGCTACCTCAACGATAAGTGTGAATTCCCTTTTCAATGTTGATCATTTCTGCTGATTCATTTTTCAACTAAGTTCCCTTTGAGACAAGAAAATTGTTAGGCGGATTAAGTCTCAGGCTCAAAGTGGTTAGGAGGCTGGCTCTGCTACAGTGGCGTGAGAAAAGAGATTGTATGTCCACCATTTCTGGTTGTCAGTCGAGGGGAGTGAAGGGTCGGGAGACCTCAGTTAAAATTGAGACAAACTGTGCAGAGAAATGATGTCAATCGTAGGAAATGAAAACTTGCTGATTTATTCATTCATTTATGTTTTCACATTGGCAAATTTTTAAGGACGCAAAAAATCAAATAAAATAATATGTAGATGGAAATGAACTTTAAAGCCCTGTAAGCTAAAACAGGAGATCACTACCCTAAAAAAGGAGCTTACTTAGACATAAAAAGCAAAAATTAAGTATCTTTAAATGCCCTTCCAACACTTTATCCTTCCCCAACCCTTCCCTGAGCCAACAATATGATTGATGTTCAATAAAAAACCCCCAGTTATACTATGGAAGTACTATCTTTACTTCCATAAGTATTCTGGTAACAGTAATCATCTACTAAGCATAAGGACTTTAACTAACTCTTCAATACTATCGAATGGAATAATTCTGAAGGCCTTTTCTGAAAGTACAGTAGCAAGAGATTCCATTGCATGAAAACTATTTGGTAATGAATTCAACAGAGAGTTAGGTCTTTACTTGAGACTCTGCTGGCTACCTGGCTACCAGATTTGCCTTGCAATGTTTTACGAAGTTTGCTTGCTTGTCGTGTGGGGTAATTGCGGATAGAGAGATAGTTAGTAAGATGAGGTTTTACAGCTCAGTTTGTAACCAGTTGGTTTAAGTCGGGCCGGCAACGGCCTTTTTTCCAGTTGTAACTACTGGCTTGTTTTCCCTGCTCCATTGCTTATGCTGAGCACCAAGCACAATAGCGGTAGGTTCCATTTTTAAAGTCTTCGGTATGACCCGGCCAGGATTCAAACCCAGGACCTTCCGGCTGCAAGTCGGATGCTGTAACCACTTGACCATGCATTCTTCCTGGGAACATTCTTAGGGACCTATGCCAGATACTAATACTTCCAAATTTGACTTAATGTTATAATTTGATCTGGAACTAGCAAATATTTGCTAAACGAGTTAATTATTTTGCAGAAAAGGTCAATAAGGCACATCACTACCTTCCATTCGAGGGATCATAAAAACGCCGCATTCAAGTCTATGAATTTACTCAAACGTACTGACATGTTCATCATTCAGGTGACCAGTTTTGTCTATCGATCTCTTACGAAATGCTTTTCAATTCGTTGAATGTTTTTATTTTCACATAACTCAATTATCCATTCACGCAACACCAGGCTAGCAGATCACCTGCACACAAAGAAATGTCACAGCAACTTGTACAAGAATAATCTATATTACCGTGCCATTGCACTTTGGAATTCCTTACTATACTTCAACAATAAATGCCAAGCCAAAATAAGTTTCTTGTACAAAAAACCTCAAAGGTAGTTTATAGGCTTGTAATTATTTCATAAAATTGCTTGGTCAAAATTGCTTGGTCAAAATTTGGCATCTTCCTGATTCAACTTAAACAGGATCTCCTGGTAACGTTAACCAGGAAATGTATGGAAAACTATTGACCCCTATCCTGGTCAAATTTCACCAGGATGCTTTAAGAGTGTTTGCTTGGTAGTTTTTCTTTCTATGTGTATTCATCTATTATTGTTTTCTCATAAAGGTCAGAAACAGTCATCCCAAACTTATTTTTACACAATAGCTAAATGTCATAAATTTATTCTTATTTCTCTTCCAAGAATCTTTCATGATATTTTAGGACATAAATATTGCATATTCAGGGTAAACCTAACCTGCTCCTTGCCTTGTAAATTTTACAATTGACTGAGAAAAATACTGTCATATGATTCTCAACAGCCATTCAGGAAATAGGATAGTATACTATACAATTCTTTATTGGGGTGACGGCATTCTCCCTTTAAGGAGTTTCAATAGTCGATAAGTTCTACAGTGTGTCTTAGTGCAATTCCTTTCACACACTTCGCTACTTAAATGTTTCCATCTTTTGGTTGTTAAATTTGTGTTGAGATAAATCAAACAAATTACTGAAATGAAATAATTCCGATACTTTAGAAGTTTGATTTGAAATATGGCCAACATGATCCCGCAGGAGAGAGAGCAGTATTAATATAAACACCCAGAAAAGTAGTACTTTTAACCCCTTTTAGAGGAATACCGTTCATAACAATATCCATACCATTACTAAGATTACTATAATTGAACATAATTTAGTACGTCTTTACTTTTTTAATGGACAACTTGTTTACAGCAAACCTAACAATACTTTTGAAGCTGTTCACACACTACTTTTTCAAAGTAATTGAATTGTTTTTGTAAAAATATGTTCATGCCATCAGCAGAAAACACCAAGGAACTTTTTTCGAAATTTTACAAATATTACTAACATACAGACGGAAAAGCGAAAACCCTAAGGGTAGAGCCTTGCAGAAAACGGCATAGTACGGTAACATTGCTTGACCATATTCATTGATAGTTGTAAACTGCTGCCTGTTCGACACTTAACTAGTAAACCATGGTAGGGTTGGACCTCTCATTCCTTAATATATGAGCTGATGCAGTAAAATGTAATTATCAGTAATACGAGAGGCTTTGGACACGCTAGGAAATACCCTGATACAATATTCACTAATATCTAAGGCACTGTGGAGCTAATCAGTAAAGTTGGCCAAGGCCAGTTCAGTTAAGTAACTATGCCTTACATGATATTGATTATCACGTTATACACAAATTTACTTAAAATGTGTTCAGTCTATTAAACATTAAACTTTAAGAATTTTTGAAAAGCAAGGCAGGCTTGATAAAAAACAATAATTTAATTAGTGTTGGTATTGTCTTTTCTTTTAAAGGTGAGATAATATTGGCTAGTTTAAGTCTGTCTGGAAAAGTTCTAGACTTGTACTTAGAGACAGGGTAAGGATGTGACAACTGGGCCTTACAGGAAAATATTGAGTTTGAAATGCACCAACATGGCGCACAAAGAAAATACCTTTAATAATTATTAAACCGATCAGTCTTACCAATAAACTCCAATAATAGCTTTATCTCCTCAAAATATTATGCATAGCAAGAGTTTTGGGTGTTGCATTTTTAAAAGTTGAGGTAAACAAATTATTTTGTAATAAAATAACTGAATTGCGTCCTGTGAGAGCTTTGTTTCTTGAAAAGAAGGCTACCGTACTACCTTATTTTGAATTATATATATATATATATATATTGTTTCAAAAATTATGAAAAATTTCCCTAAACCAAACGCAATATTTCCCTTCAAATGAAGGGGGTACCTTTTGCAATATATTAGCATAGGCGTGGGAAGCCACTCTCGATCGGACGGGGGTGAACTTTGTTTCATACCCCTGGCTTGGAAAAGGGGCCTAAAATTTTGGACATTTATTACAAAGGGAATGAAAAAAGAGTTTCCTCCTTGAATTGAGGAGAGTAGAAGCACACTTAAGTCCATCAAATTTTTGACTTGGAACTTTCGTGAATGTAGAGAATCAGTTTCAATCATTTTGACCCCATCCTCTGTTGTTGGGAAAAGTAAAAGAGAAGAAGGACTTGTATCATCAGGGTCATTATGGGAAAATGTAACAAATTAAACAGAGTAAATTTTTGCAGTAAAGGAACGACCCAAGTAATGAAGTGATCAGTAAAGCTGTTGGCGATGTCTTGTTTAATATGAAGATACCCTTATTGCCTATTTAAAAGGCATCAAACAACGTACTTTATTGTTGTTATTTATAAGCTCATTCAAAATTTTCCAAGTTTCCTTCATAAAATTTCTGTTCTCCTGTAAACTTCTTTGCAACAGGAAAAGACATGATTCCATTTATTTCAAAATTTAGTAAAAGTTAATTTATTGGAACAGATTGGTCCCTCAAAAAATGTCTGTAAAGCCTATTTTTTCTTGATTAAATTCATCAGGACTGTAGTGTTTCGTTGACAAAGTTTTTTTAAAAAGTCCAATCGGTGAAAAACACTTACTTTGGACGTTTCTAGAGTTATGTCTGCTTTCTTCATCAGACATCAGAGAGTTGTTATCCGAATAACAACTTCCTGGATGAAGCACTGAAATGTGTTAGCTATTTGAAACTCACTACCGACTCTAGAGGGCTTTTACTTCCCTTTGGTGAAAGAGGTAAGCTTCTTATATCCAGTAAAGACCATTGGATCACACAAGCTCAGTCTGAATGTGCTATCAATCCTGTTCAATGACTGTTGCCCCGCCTATTTTTCAGATTGACTCTTGACCCATCTTGTGTGCTTACATTCAGTTGTTAAGATTTTGCTGTCTTCCTAGCCAGTTATATGGTTCATGATTGATGGCACATTAAAAAATGTGGCATGTTTCTCAGCTCATTAGAGACCTTGAGCAAAGTGTAATACAGATAATAAATGAATAGTGCAATATCGTCGTTTGGTGATCAATAGATAGTACCGACAAAATTGATATTGCAATATGGGACAGTCATTCAATAAAACGACTTTCGACAATATTGTTGTATAATGAAAGGTCTATACGTTGTTTATAAGTTAAGTCATAAAATACCAAAAACAGACGCCCCACCTTCCTGTGAGTTCGATGATGTTCCATAAGACTTTAGTCATTAATATTAATCGAGGGTGACACAATATTGTTCAGCCACGTTTTCAGAAAAAAAAATTGTTGTTTTTTGATGGAAATATACATGGGCGGCGATCATGGAGGGACAGGGGAACATGTTCCTCTGTGGAAGCTTCATAGTGTCTGTTATGAATATTTAGTGGCGGTATTTGCTTTTATCTGTAAGTTCATGGTTGCCTGCTGAGGAACCAAAACACACCCCACACTGTTTCATACGTGGGATAAAGTCGTAAGTTAATTTTGTGTTTTAACTGTTACTTAGGAGATTGTTCTCTTATATTATGTGTTAAAGTCTGTTTATGAAGTTGGGGTGTGATACTAAGGGCTGAGATGGTGTATAAACCATGAAATCATTCTTGTTACTTGCAACTTTAATTGCAGTCAAATACCTTTAGGCTAGGCCTTATGTTAGTGTGTATCTATTTCTGTTAGGTAAGGGGTTTTGAGTACAGGCTAGTTATCGTAGTTGGTGGCGAAGATCACGTGACCTGTTGGTTTTAATTTCTCCCACATTTTTATGAGTGTCTTATGTAAGTCAAGTGATGTGTAGGAGTGAGTAAGATGCCACTTATATTCATGGTTTGGGAGTGTAATGATTAATTTTGGTGCTCTTTTTTAAAAATGTGCACTCCTCTTGTATCAGGTTAAAGACAGATGTAGTGTGTTTAGCTATAGTAATCATACTAATTAACAAAAGGTTGTTTTACTACTGTGGATGTTTAGGCTAAATACTTTTATACTGTAATTGCAGACTTGGAATAATTTTATTTTGACAGATTGAACCACCACCATCGGTCACCATCACCTTGAACATGATCACCTTGATTGTACATCACACATCACTAACTTGTTAAATGATTGTACTATTATCCACCAAACTTGTCAGTCCAAACGGTACCTTTCAATACAGCTCATTGAAGGGGGAATTCAAGAAGACACATTTGTTTGTTGTCTTTAAGTCTAATTTATCGTCGAATTCTATTTACCGAGACAATGTGCAGGGTAAAGAGCATTTAATCGTCAACACCCCCAATACTTTAAGAGACGAAACTTAATATCAAATGTCCCCTCAATATTTAGAGGTATGCAGAAAAAGTAAAAGTTGCCACACACATTCAATATGAATTCATGTGATATGAGCCCATAAATGGCGGCTTGGGAGAACTTTAAATAAAAAAGATGTAATCAGTGTCCTGTAGAATGCAACAAATTGCTTGGCTTCCAGGGGCGAAGCCTCTGGACCCCAGTAGGGGACCCATGGCGGTTCCCTGTACCCCTGGACGGAGGGGCAAAGCGTTTACGCAAACAGATGTCCCTCAATAATTTTAACAGATCGCCTCTGCGTGGAAATAAAATCAACAATATAGTTGAAGTTCTTTTTCAAATTTCTGTTATTCAAATGGAATACATTAAAGCCTTTATTCAATAATATATCTTATTTATCTTCATCATAATAGCAACATATATCTAAATTTACAAATCAGTATTAAGGGTATACGTTCTACATGACATAACACGAAAAGCGAAAGAGCAACCCACAAAACAAGAGAAAAAAAGAAAAAATCATCCAACTCAAAAGCCAAGTGTGTGTGGAGAAAGGTCACTCGTTTACTTGTAAACCTATAAATACACATAACTAGGCGTACAAAGGAAAGCATACTTACACAATATAGCTGTTATTAGTAAACAAAACAGCTACGCAGCTGTCGGGGTCTTGCAGCTGTATTGTTGTGCAGATTTACCTCATAGTAGTGTGTGTACGATCCAACCCCCCCTCCCCCACTCCTCAGTGTCAGTATGTTCCTTGCGATGTCATGAACTACAGTGTTTATTATCTTGACAATATTTTTACCAGCCCGCTATTATTCGACCTCACATTTTTAACTAAGTTATGGTTTTGAGTTTTCTTCAATAGTTGTTGGTTTTGATATGCCATGCTCTCCTTAATCCTTTGAGTTTCGTCTGAAACGAATGACGGCGCTAAGTGTTTGATAGCTTTTGAATTTGACGATGGTGTACCGGGTACAACTTTCAACAATTGTTCCTACTCTGTGAGCATGGTAAATGTCATCAGGGGTTACACTTCAAACCAAGTTTGTTGCTAACTAGAGTTGTCACGAAATGGATTGGGTTTTCTCCTGTTCTCTCTTCAGTGCTACATATTCTCACTCAATATCTTCGGGAGCATTGTCCATTGTCCAGAGACTTAATTAACTTAAGAAGATCACACTTCAGTTTTTTAATCTAGTACTTCAATGCTTTGATTTCATCTTCCATTGAATCAACTTTCTTCCCTACATCAAATATTCTTGCCTCCCGTCTTTTCTGTTCCTCTGTAATTTTACTCAGTTCTTGGTAAAAACCCTTTTCTGTGCGACTCTGAGGCAATGATTTTAACATTCCATGTGCAGTTAGTTCTTTGAGATTTGAGGTAACTAATTCCTCATTCTCTTGTAGAACGCTCTCTTGGGCTTCAAGTTGGGACTGTTTTCTTGGCATGACGGAGGACGTCTGTCAAACCTTTTGAAGCAGTCATGTATCGCAAGGAATACTGAAATCTTTCACAGTTTGCGCACACAAGGCACAGAGTGCGAGCACAAAATGACAAAGGCAGCTTGTACTAACTTTGTATTATCAACCCAGCTAACCAACTTGCATAAACTTCTCTCTCAATGTTACTGTTCAAATGTTTATTTCGTTTTCTTTAGTTTTCGTTCATTTTGAAGACCGACATACCACATAAAAAAAAAAAAACACACACACACACAAACACACGCACACGCATTTCCGTCTACATATTTCACTGCTGATATGTAGCCCTAACGGGGGTACACCGCCATTAGCTTCTCCGTTGATTTACACACTATTTTGTCTCGATTACATGCCCCTTTCAGCTTTGCCAAAGTTCACAGTTCAGACAGGCCACCTTAAATGAGCTGACGAGCTAGCCTATCATGGCACTGCAAAATTACTATAGCACAACAGATTGGATTTATGAGCTATAAGGGGATGGAGTTTAGAAGGTATACACCCACCCATATTAATCCGAAATTTGAAGGAAATCACCACTTTCTTCCGACATTTTAAAATCGGTCTAAATCACTTTCAATTGATCCAAATTTTGCACTACCCATACATTATATGTCCTGTTTCATATACAGGAAAAACTATCAACTGATCATAATATTAGTTATTCACATTTAAAAACGATCCAAATTTTTTTCTCTAATGGATTGTTTCTCTAATGGTAGTGTGCACCCTAAAGATTGATCGTTCTGTAGCAGGAACTCCACTCAAAAAGGTCTTCTGAAAACAATTCAAAGAATACAAAAAAGGCGGGGGGAGGGGGGGGGGAGTGCGAAACACATCATCATCGATTTCCTCTACTCGTCTTTTGTACGTACAAATGTTTTATCACAAACAGAGAAATTATAAAATGAAATCATATAACGAAAAAACAAAAAAAAAAAAAAAAAAAAAAAAAAAAACAAATATGTTAGTCCCATTTCTCAGCCGAGAAAGAGCAATATACACTGGGTGGATATATGTTTTGCTTCCAGGGAAGACGCTTTAATGAAACACTGATCGATAATAAACTTAAAGGGGCACTCTATATTTATTCATTTTGAGATGCCAATTGGCTTATAATAATTCTGCGTTGTCTTAAAACAAATTTTCTCAATCTTTCTTCTTAGGTCTAAAACACGTTCCATGGCTCTCTTTCTCCAAATTTCGTCAAGGGGTAATTAAGATTGCAGTTAGGCCCATTTGTTATAACCGGTATCATTTAATAACATTGGAATAACTGAAGTTATCCGTGAAAACCTCAGAGAGGAAAGGTAGACGCTTATACCTGAAATCTTTTTCATATCGTCTGCTTACTATGTTGTGAAGCTGACCTAACACGACCGTTAACCTTCATCAAAACACGGCGAATCATTCTCTTCATATTATACATTCAGTATGGAAAATAAGTACTACTTTTATCATAGAAAACGTGTTTTCCGGGTGCAATCCTGAACGAAATTACATGGGACAATTTCCACTGTTCCTCTTCAATGTTGTTCTTGAATGTGAATGGAAGCTGCGCGTTGAAGTAAATAATACGCCCTTCGTATTCTCAACGAGTAAGAGTGGAGGGAGAGACATGCTGACAATATGTGCCAGGACTGATACTGTCTCAAAATTGCTTACAGGGTTGAATGAGTCACAGATACATGCACACGATGATCCCTTTCGCCTTCGTCAAGGAATCAAACACGAGGGAGGACAACAAAAAGTATGTAAAGAATCCTTGTAAAACATAAATAACGTCACATTTTCAATTCAACAGACCATAAAGTTCGTGTAAATTCTTTAGAGTGTGCCCTAACAGCTTAGTTGAAATCTAATACTCGGCCACTTTCTTAGAGAGAACTGCGTCCCACCCCAATGTCTACAGCTTTTCTGATAGCATATAATGCAGCTACTTCTCTGGGCTATTGCTGTCGTGCACGTTTGTCAAAGGTCTGACACTTGTGACACTGTGTTTCGATAGCTGACGTTTTTCCGAATCTGCAGAGAATAAGGAAATTTGGTCAACATGTTGAGTAAGGATTTTCATTATGTAGTCATATTTGGTAAATTTCATCAGCATTTGAAGTTAGGAAAAGTCATTTTGGAAACCTTGAAAAAGCTGACTCTTTCCACAGGTTTGGTTTAAATTTACAGGAAGACTGTGAAACAGGCAGATAAATGTTTGAACGCCTCCACGCATAATAGACGTTGTTCAGAGTTGTTGGAAAAGCAGTCCCCACGATCATACATTTATCTATTAGCATCGTCTTACACAAATGTATGATGTTTTTGCAGGAGCGGCGCCAGAGTATTTTGATAGCGGTGGCAAAGCATGGGGTGAGTGATCTCTGTCCTGGGTGTCCCCCTCCCCTTTGAGAAATGTTTGGTAATTTAAGGTTGCTTAGATGCAAAATGGTGCTGTTTTTGGAATATGGAGTTTTTAACTGATCATATATGGCAGGAAAATGTTGATAGTTTACTGAGGGCTGTTCTGGGGAGGGATATAAGGTGGGAATGTCCCCCTTCCCTTTGAGAAATGGTGCTTTCTTTGGGAAACTGATGGAACTGATCATATGTGGCTAGAAAATGTTCGTATTTAAGTGAATTCTACATTTTGTTGGGTGAAAGAGGAGAGAAGCCTTTGTTGTCTAAGAGAAGGATATGTTGTAGACAAACCTCCTGAATCCCCCTCCCCCTTCGATATTTTACTGCCTTCCGTATTCGGTGAAAGTTTTTACACAAAAATACGTGCGTAGAGTCCACAGAAACATTCTTGAACTACTACAAAAATTTTCTTTTCTTCATTTGCGCATTATAGAAGGGTACCTAAGCGCTTCAAACACCGGAATAGGGCTTCCTGGAAGCTCTGGATTAATTATGTGGATCAGATGAATGCCTACCCCACCCCTTTTCTTTCTCTTTCGCTTCCTCCTTTCTACTCTTTCGTTTTCTCTTTTTCTTCTTTTTCCCTCCTCTTTTCCTTCTCTTTTCCCCTTTTCTTGCAAATGATATGGGGCGGTTGCCCCTCCCTCTGTGGCGCCGCCCTGGGTTACAGCCCCTGGCGTTTTCACGTTTAGGGGAAATTTCCATTAACGAGTATCCTTTTTGGCTTATCTGTTACATCTGCATGCATCTGGCAGAGTTAAAACAGATATCCTGACCTAATTTCTAACTTTTAAGATATGAACTCTGCGTCACTAGGCTCAATTTTCTAATCTGTAATATAATTTGGTAGTAAATTTCGTAAATTTGAAATTACTAAAAAGATGTACCAAGGAAACTGTTACTGCAGGCATCTCTTGTGGAAAAAGATGCATGTTCTAGGCCGTTGAGTTTTGTATAAATGCCGGTACATGGTTACATGAGTGCCCTTAAGAAGTGTAAGTGTTTTTGAATATTCATGTACCATTGAAATTGTTTTCAAATAACAGGAACTAATTGTTTTATTTCCCAGGCCTTATTAACAAACTCATAAGGCGGTGTTTATCTGCAATCGAATAAACTTGTGAGAAAGTCCATCTCAGGCGACATATGAGCTTTTTATACGCCAGAAAAATTTCCTTGGTGCTACTTTACTCGCTTACCTATGGTGGATTCTCGCTTAGATCAGTGCTTGTTTGTCGGTTCCCAAAAACCGAAATATCAAGGCGTTCAAAACATGAAAGCTATACGCAACATTTAAATAATTAGTGAAGGTAGGTAGTCAAATGCCCAATGATCGTTCTTAAGTTTCGAACAATTCTAAGATCCCAAATCTCTGCTACCTTCGGGCCAATCAAAACTCAAAGATGGTGACATAAATCGACATGGAGTGATCACCTAATAATAGAGAGTTCCCACTGGCGTAGTTAAAGTGCACTAAAGTCATAAATTTCAAAAATGTATGCTACAAAGCTTGAAAAATAAATGCAAATGGTCCAACTCCCATCTTTACAGGACATTTCTGGACTACGATATAAAATGTTGAACCTTATTCACTCAATTTAAAACGGTAGATTGAGCAATAACCTGTGATTTCATTCTTGTACTACGCAAATTACTTTCTTTGTTTTTCTTTGTTTCTTTCGAAAGCCAGTGCACCCTGTCTCTTACTGTTATGGGGTGACTTTACTATAAAATTCCTCTCCACAAAACATGCTTTTCCAAGAAAACAGTAAACTTTCAAGGTTATATAAACATTTTAATTTTAAAAGGAAATAAACGCAGGTAATGTGAGTTGTACAAGAAGGACGTCACAGATTATTGCGTAATCGACTATTTCAAATTAGGTAAATATCTTTCAACATTTTATATCTCAACAATGGAATTAGCTACGAATATGGGAATTGGATGTAAAGGATTTATTTTCCAACTTCTAAAATATATACTCTTCTAATTGTAGACTTTAGGTACCCATGTTATGTCGTGGGTGACGGAGATAGTGAGTTTGAAGCGACAACAGTGCTGCAGGTCGAAACGCACAAGAGGAGAAAGTTGATGGTATAGCAACTAATCCTGGAATATCACACTAGGAAGAAAGCAATTGCTAGAAAAATATAGGGATTTTCCAGGGTGCACGGATTTAGTATAGTTTAAGCATTCGAGTATAAGTTCGAAAGAACCTGTAAGTTCAAAAGCTTATCCTTCCCCTTACATTTTGTGGGACGTTTTGTTATCCCCAATCAAGTGCATGCCGGGGTGCCTTATCAGTGCTTGAAGTAAGCACCTTATGGTTGACTTTTCTTCCTAAATGTATTGCATGACATCATTTGTATGATTTGCATAACTAAAGGCAGATTTCTTCAAGAATAAATATAAGTTCACGTAATTTTCAAGTAGGCATATGAATTTACTAAAAATTACGTCCAAAGGTAAAACATTTGAAGAACGACATGTTTTAAAGATTGGAACTTTTTAATGTTTTGTTTACTTTTTTTAACCGATATTTTATTTAGTTGTATAAGAAATAAATATTTGTCAAATGAAATATTTATGTAGCTATAGAAAAACACAAAAATGCTGTAAACATGTCTGTAAATTTACAGATTTTTTAACAGTGCAGCAAAATTGGCTAACAGTGCAGCAAAATTGGCTAACTAACAGAAAAATGACTACTAAATAAGGAGAAAATCAGATATTTAATAACATTTTTATTGTAGCAATAAAAAATAAAACTACAGCAAACTTATGCTAATGGCAAATTTTTTGCTAAAAACTTTGTAAACTAATATTTTAGACAGTATGCCAATTTAGGGTTCTTCCATTCCGGTTCGTTAACGCACCTGCAGTGTTCAGTATAATGATATAAAGAAGAGTGAAAGGGTTACATAATGTTATACCCTATATAGATGATAGATTGCTTTTAAAGAGAATTTGGGAACACAAGGAACACAAGATTCAAAATTTGAGGTCAGTTCGAAGATTGAAGATAGGTTGCTTGGCAGAACGTCCTGCGAAACGTTTTGTTAGCTTTGAATCTCTTTAAATTCTATGTCATATGGTAGGAGAGTGATTTCTCACAACTTTCAGTGGCTTTTCTGTTTTAGTTCAGTCCCAGAGTGGTGCAGCAATCATTGAAACGACCAATATATTACGTAGGAGACACTTGTAATAAATTGTGAAAGCAATAGGCTGTATTCGACACCCTGTTCTGGAAAAGAGAACGCTGTTCTCGTTCTAGTCGATCACGAAGGAACACGTTCGCGAACTGTTCTTGCACCCAAATCTTACACCACCTCGCTTGTTGGTGCAGCGAGAACGAACGTAAACAAAGATGGCGTAGATGTCTTCTCCCGGTAGAAATGCTAGGGAATTCTCAGCACAATGCCCTTCGTAAAAGTTACGTTATTTTCTAAATGACAACAAGTGATGTACCCGGCACTAGTAAACTGATGACCTAACAACAGACTTGTGGGCTCATTTATGAAAAAATAAACGAATTTAATAGTGAAAGTATGAAACGGTACGGATGCACGGTAGAGCCTATGTACATAGAGTGACGTTAGGCTCAACAGTACTGTCACTTTCCTAAACTTTGGTAAACCGCTGGTTATATACAGGATGTAGAATATGAATACCATGCATGTACTCTTTTGGGGGTACCTAAAAATCAGGTGCTATGAAGTATGACTAGTCATGATGATAAGTGTACAGTCCGTGCCATTGTAACTGTACCTGCACTGTAGGGTTCGTGTTTGACACTGCAGAACAAGTTCCCATGCTCTCGTGGTGTTCCGGAAAAGTCAAGAACAGGGTGTCGAATACAGCCATAAAGGAACGGACTTTCATTTTTGTGTTCTGTTCAAGACTGCAGAGATTTTGACAATTTCGTCAGTTAGAAATGTAAAAAGCCGTTTGACAACCACACTATTATGCACCTGCCAGATACAGCGACATTGTCTACTGAACGAACGGCAGCGCCCCCTGTCGCTTGAAACTGTGTTGGGGTAGTTTCCTTCTTTATGTACATTCTTGTTTCGAGAGGTTACGTAATAAGTTGTCTGTGCGTCATTCCAGGGAAGTTTTGTGTTTCGTTTGTGAAAAGGGAACGGAGTGAGTCTTACTTGCGGCTTAGCTTTTGTCAAGGGTTGTGTTCTTCGTAAAGTAATTAAAAAAATGTATTAAGTTTTTGAATTGGCCAGCCACCTTCTGTAAGTCTTAAAAGTAAAATGCACTTTTGTTAATTTGTATTGTTTCACCTCTGTTATCCAAGTCACTTAATTGAGTTGTTTGCAGTAAATCTAAGGCCGAAATTACGGCCCTTTCTAATCATCTAGATTTCCATCTGTTGTTTTGTGTCATACCTACCTGACTTTACCAGGGGTCAGTCTTCAGCTGCCCCCGCAGAACCCACGGCCCCACCCTGAAGGGTACCACAGAACTCATGCATCTACTACTGGGTAAAGTGTAGTGTTAATAATACCTGAAAGTTATAAGAATTTTCCAGTGTGTTATGCAAGTCGTAAATCGTTATTTATAAAACAGTTATATTCTGTAATCGAGCTTGAATGCTAGCTATGATTCTGGCTATCGCAAAGTTTTGTGTGGGAATAAGAAACGGATCACCGGTCGCAAGCCTCTTGGTTGCAGCAGACTGAATTGACTATTTCAGTAGTTGAGTTGATAACTGTCAAATATTCGAAAGTATCTTTTTGAGTTACTGTTTTAGAGTTCTAAGCCTAATTGTTTTTTTTTTT
>WURT03647438.1:0-14434 GCA_009936505.3 Holothuria glaberrima | reverse complement strand
AAACCCTCCCAGTTTGTCCCCATGTAAGCATGCATTTAAACCCTCCTAGTTTGCCCCTATGTAAGTATGTATTTAAACCCTCCCAGTTTGTCCCCATGTAAGCATGCATTTAAACCCTCCTAGTTTGCACCCATGTAAGCATGCATTTAAACCCTCCCAGTTTGTCCCCATGTAAGCATGCATTTAAACCCTCCTAGTTTGCACCCATGTAAGTATGCATTAAAACCCTCCCAGTTTGTCCCCATGTAAGCATGCATTTAAACCCTCCTAGTTTGCCCCTATGTAAGTATGTATTTAAACCCTCCCAGTTTGTCCCCATGTAAGCATGCATTTAAACCCTCCTAGTTTGCACCCATGTAAGCATGCATTTAAACCCTCCCAGTTTGTCCCCATGTAAGCATGCATTTAAACCCTCCCAGTTTGTCCCCATGTAAGCATGCATGTAAACCCTCCCAGTTTTCCCCCATGTAAGTATGCATTTAAACCCTCCCAGTTTGCCCCCATATAAGCATGCATGTAAACCCTACCAGTTTTCCCCCATGAAAGTATGCATTAAAACCCTCCCAGTTTGTCCCCATGTAAGCATGTATTTAAACCCTCCTAGTTTGCCCCCATGTAAGTATGCATTTAAACCCTCTCAGTTTGCCCTCATGTAAGTATGTATTAGAACCCTCCCAGTTTGTCCCCATGTAAGCATGCATTTAAACCCTCCCAGTTTGCCCTTATGTTTAAGTGTGCATTCAAATCCTCCCATTTTTCCGGTACTGTCTTTTCATTTTAATTCTTACATTTCACAAGTTCCAAATTCTTTGCAAAAATTTTTTAAAGACAGTTTGACCTTGTGTCCAGTTTTCGTTTTTTTTGTTTAACTCCAAAAGTAACATGTTTGAGAAGATGTGAATATAACAGCCATTAGAGATGGACATTTCTAAGCTTTTAAAATCCATTCATGAAGTCTGCTAGGGGACAGAGAAAATCATGCAGATATTCAGATAATGAAATGAGAACAGAACACATGATATCATGCATGAAAAAAAGTCAAATTTTGCAAAGTTAGATGTTCATGAGAGAATTCAGAGATTGACATTTCATGACTTTCAGAAAACTTCCAATATATTCCAATAAATATAAATATATCATACAATACAGTCTACAGTTACAAACAAATTGGTGCTTTTTTGATTTTATTCCTAAAGAAAATGGAAAGACTGGAAAAGTCATAATCTTTGAAATCACAATTGGCTTTTGACTAGGTGGGAAAAGTATGGCTGTAGCTACAATTTTGTTTTTAGAACTACAAGAATATTGAATCTTCTGCAAAACTTGATGTACATGTATTGTGCCACCTTTCCGCTGGTTTGTCAAGACTGACGGCAGAGTGTAAACAAAATGGGATCTGAGACAGAAACCATTTATATGTGATCTTTCATGGGAGGGTATTGTCTTCATACTGTGCAGGAGAAACACGGAACAGTAGAACTTTCTTACTTAAGGCTGTGACAACTTAACACAGTACATTATATTTCTACATCCACGTTTGCAAAGGTCATGGATTAAAACCTGCCAGTTTGTGTATAACTTTAATATGATATCTTAAAGTATGAACAAAGATGAATACAATCAGACTGACACACCAAGAGACAAACTGATGGACTGAAGCAAGTGTCTTCACCAGGTCTTTAATTAGAATTTAGAGGGAAAATTGCCCTCTTCTAAAAAAATCTTTAAAGGATTTTTGGTTCAAAGGGGAAATCTCAATAAGTTGCAACACAAATATTCAACTTTTTTCCAACCAGTTTTCTCGGGAGGTGCTGGACTTTCCCACACAAGATTTTAAAACTTGTCAGATTGTAAAGAAAAGTTGGGATCGCACAATCCCACTGACAAATGCAAACACTGGGTGGAAGGATAGATGCATACACAGAACATATTTGTACCGTAACCTGCTGATGATGTGTCATCATGGAGATAAATGTCAATTAAACAGATGGTCTGAAGAGATGGATGGAAGTATGGACACTAGAAAATACTTGTACCAACTGATGTGTAACATCCTGTAGATCTGCTCATATTTAACATTTGTTCCTATTTTCATCTTCGTTCTTCTCTCCCAGACACCCCCTGCCCCACAGCTAATGACTGGGTTCTTGAGGGGGATTACTGCTATTATTTCAGTGCTGGTATAAACCTGAGACTTGGTTGGGATGATGCTAATGCTTGGTGCATGGATAATGGTGGATACCTGGTGTCTATCCATGACTCAGAGGAACAAGACAAACTGGTCTATTATGTAAGTGTAGAGTACCATTCTGTATTGACTACACTAAAAAAAAAAAAAAGGTCTTTTAAACCCCAGTACCAGGATGGCTTAAAGGTTAGAATATATTGCTGACCATGCATGTAGCCTGGGCCATTTTTTATAGACATGCATACATTTCACTTAAATTTTAAACACATATATGCTGAAATGGGTGGGGATGTAAACATTGCCTACTTAATATCTAGGTGATACTTTCCCCATGAAGCTCACATTTTCTGGATGTTGTGTCAATCAATTGCCTATCTTATCTTCAGTAGTATTGTATGCCATTACTTGGGTTATAACTGTCCCCACCAAGGCAGTTAGCATAACCTGGATGTGAGGTCACAATAGGTTTTGTTTTTGGATGATGGTCCAAGCCACAGCATACTGTTGTGAATTTGACATCATGATAGTATACGACCACACTGTTTCCCAGTCTCACAGTTAGCTTTGTGTCTCAATATTTTCATTCTTCATGCTGGCTGCCACAAATAAGTTATGTAAAATAAATACCTGTGCAGTAGCTTATTTGCACTCTGTTTACCTGATTTTCTTTGGTCTTTGGCAAGGCTCATTACAGATCAGACATTTATGTAAACAGCACCCCCATTAAAGTCACACTGGCATCAGTCATCACCTTACATAATAATTTACACTAAGTGCCAATGTTCATTCTACTAGCACTGAATACCTCATAGTAACTATGTATAACACAGGATTTAAGAGGACAACAAAAAAAATCTCTTTCCCAAACTTTTGAAGCAAGTTATTTTCTTTCTTTAAGTTTTGAAGGGATGCTAGTGTACCTATATTCAAAGTTATATTGTTGTAATGCTTCATATATTTCTGCTTGAAGGAAGCATTGTTTCTTTCTATTCCTTTTGTGAAAAAGTTCAAATCAACTGTAATAATTGACTCAAAGAATCCTCCTCCTTTTTGGTATTTCATTCTATGCAGGCAAAGACGTACTCATACAACTCCCATTGGATTGGTATCAGAGAATATGATATTGCAGGAACCTATGTGTAAGTCATTTTAGTTTCTTTTCACGTGATAAGAGTTGGCCTATTAAGCATAACCCCTTGGTATATGCAGCTTGGGAATACTCAGTACACTGAAGGTTCACTAGATGGTAGGTTCAGTTGACTGAAAATCCCTTTACCTAGAAATCTACTTCCAGTGAGAGGTGGGGTTAGGACTCAAGTTAGATAGAAATTAGGTTAAGGATTAAAAAAAGGATTAGCCATAGGTAGGATAAGGGTTTGGGTAAGGATTATGGATTAGGTACAGATTAAGTTCAGAGAGGATCTTCAGTCTAGAAAAAACTTCCACCTAGTGAACCTTGCACATGCAGCTTGTGTACTGCAGTGTTAAATTTAAAGTTTGTACAAGGTTGTCACAAAAAGACTGAAAAACGTTGGAAAGAAAGCTCTAGAAAAACGAAATGCAAAGAGAATGAATTACAGCAGAGTGAAAAATCAAGAATCTGGAATCAATTTATCAAAATACTGAAAACAAGACTGTTTTGTTGTTAAACAATTTTTGAAGAGAATGATTTCAACATGGACAACAATATTGCATAGTTCTTTTAATTAGTTTAGCTCTTTGCATTGTTTTGAACTGAATACCCAAAGATGAAAAGGGCAAAAGACAAGTCATTAATTTTGTTCTTTAAAATCAGTCAAATACAAAGTAGCAGAACGTACTACTATTAAAGTTGTCATTTGAAGTTTAATGTACTTGCATTGACTTCATTCACAACATGAAATTGTTGTTGATTTTTCATATACCAGGCCCCCATTAAAAGAGTATCCATGGTTTGAACCTTTCACTACAAATGCAAGTTTGGTTAGCAGTCTTGAAAACCTTTAGGGAGTTTGAAACTGATGAATCATAATCCAAGCTATGATAGTGCTCAATTTCTTACTGTGAACAACTTTTGTATATTCTAGCAAACTAAGATGATCTTTAAAAATTCTGTCAAACTGTATGTGTTTAAGAGATTTATTTGCCACAGAAAAATGTTTGTTTTTCTTCTGGAAAGTGCATGATTTCTGTATATTATTCTTGCCTTCATAGCACAGTTAAATTAGCATTTTTACGTAAATACTGGAAAGTTATCTTTATGCTTCATTGGGCTGTCCAGATGCATAAAACACAGTAGCTATCAGAGTCATGCCTTGGCCCAAATCATCCCTGGACCCCACCCTAACCTTTCTTTCCTGAATGTTGACTATGAACCTGTATGCAAATAGTACATTACAGAAAAGTTCAAATGTCATATTCAAAGTCTGTGAGACTTTTGGTATATTTTTTCCTCCTTCCTTCAATAGATGGGCAGACAACACCCCTCTTGACTATCAAAATTGGAACGAAGATGAACCAAATGATTCCAATGGAGAGGAACAGTGTGGTGAAATGTATGCAAGTAAGTAATAACTGAGGGTTGTGACCGAAAAGGGGCTTTATGGAAAATTCAAGGGTTTTTGAGTTGATTCTAGCTCTTTTATAATCCTATTTTTTTAAAGCATCACATCAAGTTTTGAAACATGAAATATTAAACACAAAACAAACTGAAAATAAAATTCTAACCATTTCAGCTGATTTTTGCATTATTATTGTTATTACAGCAGTATGACATATTTTGTGTCAAGATTTGGCTTAAAAATGAAGGAGATGATCAAGAGAAAAGGATGGTAGGAACCAATTGTTGTTGAATGTGACTATGGTTACATTACATTACATTTCAATACTTATATAGTGCACTAGCATTAGTATGTTCAGTTGTGCTTCATAAAAACAGCACAGCAAAAAGTAATACAAACAAGTAATTTTCTAACTTACTCCCAAAACATTTGTAATTCAATAAAAAGCTAGCTCAAAAAGATAAGTTTTCACTTACTCTTAATCATGACAAAAGGCAGTGATTTTCTGATTCCACAAGGGAGTGAATTCCCTAATACAACCCAGGAAAGGCTCGTACCCAAGGTATTATGCTTAATGAGAGGAATGATAAGCTCATTTGAGGTATGACTACGCAATTAGTGGGTTGACATCTTTCTGTTACACACACCTTGTAAGTAAATAGGAGCTTGACCATCAACGGACATATACACAAGGGTGAGTATCTTGTACCGGATTCTAAATTTAATTGGCAGCCAGTGTAGGCTCTTTAAAATAGGAGTGATGTGGTCATGGTATCTGGTGCAACAAATCATTCTGGTTGACAAAAAACGAGCAGTAGGGTCTTACCCTTTATTAGCAGCAGCTGCAGATGTATGGCATGTATTAGCTCTTCCTGTCACAGTCATTTTGAAAAGCTCTATTTCAAAGTAGAGTTAAGATCCACCTTTTTGATTGAGTGCTTTCCACATGCTGTAAAGCCTATCACCAGCTTGTCAATTTGGCAGAGTGTTGTCTTTTAACTTTCTGATTATGATTACATTTCTGTGATTTAAGTACAGTGATTGCTTTCTCATGATTTTACAGCACTGCTTACAACATCACCATCGCTACTTTGAAAGTTACTATCTGACGATCAGATGGCCAAGAGTTTTTCAGTTGGCCTGAACAAAGAATGGCATGCCTAATAAATCCACAAAATTGTAAAGATAAGGGCTAAAGAAATAAGATTCAAAATTCTTGAAAGAAAATATTCAGTGTAGCTGCATTGTTTAATAGCAGAGTTCAGAGGGAAGAGAGACAGGCATGTGGCCAAGGAGGGGGGAGGGGGTGAAGGGGAAGCCACCCCTTCCTTGACCCAATTTTTTTGTAGTTTTTAATTGTTATGATATCGCTAGCAACTCAGAATAAAAAATGTTAGATGCAATTTACAAGGCCTGAGAAGTGCCATTTGTAGCAATCTGGGAGGCATTTTTGGCCAAAATGTTCCCGTACACTTTGCGCCAACCTATGGTGACGCTATGCTTAGTTTGCCCACAGGCTTCACCCCCTCCTTAGCAAATTCCTGCTACACCGCTGAAGAGAGACCTAATGTTAAGATTAAAAAATACCATTTTGTTAAAATTTCAGATGATGGATTGTGGAATGATTTGAATTGTGGAGATGCAACACCATTTATCTGCAAGCGTGTATACCATGAAACTATCCCCAAGACCCACCCCCCGACAGAACCACCCACAGGAAACTGTCCTAGTGGCTGGTTTCAGTATGGCTACAGATGCTACAAGATTTATGGCTACACTCAGAGTGAACAAAGGAGTTGGTATGATGCTAGAGATAACTGTCAAAACCTAGGGGGAGAGTTAGTGATCATTCACAGCCAGGAGATTCAGTGTAAGCAAATGTTTTATCTTACACTCAGTAATGTAACTGGCAACAAAGTTGGAGTAAATAGTGTGTACTGTCATTTTTATGAGTGTCTTAAACTTTGCTCAAAAAGTACGAAGTAACTATAAACTAAACTTCAAGGAAAACTAAGTTTTTAAAATTCTTGGAAGCCCAAAGGAATTTTCTTTACAATTTCTTTAATGATTTCTTCTATATTCTCATATTCCTTTGTGAATTCATTTTATTTTTAGTTTTGAAAGTTGTACATATAGATCCTTAGAGTTTTATTATCTAAAGATTAATGAGAAGTTATTAATTCATTATAAGTTATCAATGGATTAGTTAAAGCTTATATACTGATATATCCATTGTAGCTAATTATTAAACAATTCATCTACAGATTCATTGTAGCTCATTAAAGGTTTACAATGGTATGTCATTAGATTCATTACAGCTTATCAATAGACTTATGTTAGCTTTTAAGTAGATTCATTAAAGTTTATTTAAATATTTATGAACACTTATAAATAGCTTCATCACAACTTATCAATATTTAGATTCTTTATTCTATGTATTTTGTTTTAATGACAGCTTACATAATTACAAAAATGAAGCAAGTTAACTTCAAGGTCTATATCGGCTTGAGTGATATCACAGACAACCAACGTTTCCGATGGGTAGATGGTACTGCGGTAGACTACACAAACTGGGATGGGCGAGAACCAAATGAGTCAGGGGGTGAGGTGAGTAGGAAAGTTTTATTAAATAATATTGTTGCAAAAAGTTCAGTTTTGGGGTTGATGATATGTTAAGTCTGAATATGCAAGGTTTTCAGCCAATCTGAAATTAGTGACAAACCTGGAATGAGTTTCCCTTCATCTGCTCAGGGTGAAGTCTGTGAATTTGATTGACACCGAAACAGAAAACATGTTACAATTTGGTTTGCGTCCAGACCAAGTATCTATCCTCTGAAGACTTGTCATACTAGGAATAGGTTGAAAACACTGTCCTGAATTTGTACAATTCAACTGTGTAATTTCAGGGAACTTTGTTTCCATGGAGTAATGTAAAAACATGGTGGTATATGATCAAGAGGTAATAGGAAGCTCTGGCATAGTAGCCTTACTTTATGTTAGGGACTACTGCTGTTGTAGTTTACCCCTTCTGGGGTCCTAACATAGCTCATGACTGGGTCAACCCCCCCCCCCCACACACACACACACACACACACACACCCTCCCCACCTCCAGATTAGCTTTGAAGTGTTTTCAAAGAAAAAGTTTGCCAATGGGTAACCTCATCTCCATCAAAACATGGCTTGCAGTTACTCTTTTGAATTTGACAAAACTGTTTTAGTCACTGCTGAGAGAATTATTACCTTTTGCAAGATTTGATGGCACCATGGTGCCCATCCACTCAATGTTGCCATCCAGTCTTACAAAATGAAGTTTAAATCTTGTTTTATCAGCCAAAGGAAAGATATGGTTCTTGGTTTTGTAATTTCACTTGAAGTTTGACATTGTGTGATAGGAATAGAGTATAACAAAATTAATTTTAAATTTGTGTTATAGGAAGATTGTGTGGAAATGTTGTGGATAAATGAAAATGTTGGAAGATGGAATGACATCCCATGTGACAGGATCAGTGGATATATGTGCCAAAGAAATATAGGTGAGTTATTTCTTGTAGTATAAGGGTGTAAAGGGTTTAACTCCCCATCAAGTGTTTTTTTATGGTACCTTTTTTCTTCCTAGACAGTTAAGATTCTCCCAAGTTAGTTCTAACCACTACTTCAATTAATAAATTAGTCTTTGGCACCTCCCAGACAAAGTTCTACATGTAGTTTAATTGCTCAAGGCCATATTCTTTTGAGTACACCACTGAATTCAATGGTGACTACACTATTGTACATATCACATTAAACTGATCTGCACCTATGCCCAATTCATTGTCCACTCAGCATGGCTTCAATACTGAAAGGCATGGTTTGACTGACATATATGTTTTATGTGAATCAAAGTGCACTCACACATGGGGTATTCATTTTGTTGCTGTTTTTTTTGAGGGGGGAGGAGGTGCATGCATGGTTTCTGTGTGTGTCTCTGAGGCATTAAGTAATCACTGGGTATGCATGTGGGTTTGCGTTAGAGAAATATCTGTGAGTCACCCAGTCATTTACACTATCGAAGTATAATTGTGTAAGGCCATTGTATTGTTATAAAGTCAATAATGTATAAGTTATTTATTTGTTGATTGTTAATTTTGTATGACAGGAATAATGGTGTAAAAATCTTAAGTCATTCAAACAGGTCTTTTATTAGGACATTTGAATCTTTAACTGCTGACTTGGATTGAAAACTATTCTTTTTCGTTGTATGACTTCAGAGTATTTCAAAACAGATTGATGTAGTAAACGTGTACTTGCAAAGCATTTCTATTCTTCTGTTTTTAGAATAAGAAAGGACATTTCCTATGACAAAGTGAAAATTGTACTTTACTAAAAGCTAATTCAGCTGCTTGGTGTTGGAAAACTATATTCGACTACTTTGTTTATAAGCACACATTTTAACTAATTTCAAATCAATTGTTGAGACTGACAGTGTGATAATTAAATTCTTATTTAACGACAATTTAATGAGCAGTCTTTTGTTTTTCTTTCAAATTTATCACCAGTTTTCTCCTCAACAATCAAATGTTATTGAAATGTGATTGCCTGAGAGGCATGGGAAAATTGCAAACTTCACATTCCCCATGGGGAGGTCCTATCCCTATTAATTTCAAGGTCAGCACAACAGACTGAAAAAACAAAGGAAACAAAGCATTCCTTATAAATGTAAGGAAGTGATATCAGGGAGCTGCCTAGTGATTTAACTCCCGCTTGCCTCAAGCTCACTTTGAGTCACAAATGTAGTAACTTCTTTTGCTGATATCTAGAGTAATACATGTCCGATTTGAATGAGTGTTTCACCAAAAAGCATAGATTAAATTCCTCTTTCATATATAGAAAGTAAATTTTTGCTTAAACCCTTCTTTTAAGGCAATGGTAATTTCTGTGGCCAAGGACTTTCCCAGCATACCTGCAACCTTCAGCCATTTTCTGTACTGAGAAAATTATATACTAAAATGCATTAAGGCAGTGGTGAATTCTTTGGCCAAGGACTTTCCCAGCATACCCTCACAACCCTCAGTCATTTTCTTTATATACAGATGATGCATACCCCCAGCAACCCCCAGATGAAAATGACTGTGATACTGGCTATGTTCAGTATTATGACAGCTGCTTTAAACTGATCACGTCTGAGATGGATTTTGCAACCGCTGGTGTCACCTGCCAGAGTGATGGATACTATCTTGCAAGCATTTTTGATGAGTATGAGCAGGCATTTGTAGAAACTTTGATGTATTCAAATGGAGGAATTCCAGTCTGGATTGGCATGAACAAGAATGTAAGGCTGTTTTTTTTTGTGCATTTCACTATTTTTATTTTTGTCATATTTTAATGCTTATATGTTGAATGCTGTTTGAGAGTTGTAGGTTGTTATCCACCTACCCCCCCCCCCCCAAAAAAAAAAAAAAAATGTTGGATTCATCTTATCTCCGAGCATACCAATTGAAAGGAATTATAAAAAAGCTACTATTTCTTAAAACAAATACACGAGATATAAAAAAATTTAAAAGATTGTTAGGTTTAAGTTTCAACTGGAACAAATTGTGTACCATTTACAATATTATAATTAAATGACTTACTGAAATATTATAAATGAAGACACTTCTAAGTAGGGAGATACATTGCTTTGAAGTGAAGCTAGCATCATTAAGATGCAACAATAAACTGCCTTTTAGCATCTTTCTTGACATTTCTATAAGACTCACACTAGATTAGGATGCTAACACAAAAGGGATTTGTATTTTGCCTTATCTACAGTAGGACTGGTGTTTTCTCCCACGCCATAGCATTGTCAGTCATCAGGAAACAAAAATCTTTGGATGCCTGGTGATGTGGATGAAAATATATCAATTAGGTTGTATGTAAAAATGTGAACATGATTTTATTCATTGAAAATTTCGAGAGTAACAAAATTACACTTATTTCTCTTCAGCTGATTTCCATGATGTGTTTTATTTAGGAAGGGACAAACTTTGTTTATTCAAATTTTAATAAAAAAAACAGGTGTGTCGAGTTTTTGTGGATGCCAGCCTACCCATTAGGCATTGTTTTGCATATTGGCAATAGTGAGAAGACTACTAGATAATAGGGTTTTTTTTTAAGCTTATTGATTTCAAATCAAAGCCAATGAATTAGAAAAATACACGGGGGGGGGGGGGCGGGGGTGCATAAGCCAAAATAGGGAAGGCAAAAGCTGAAATAACCTTATTGTTGATAATATTTGCAGAGTTTAGTGCCTCATAGAATATTGAAATAAATTAAACTTTCTGTACTGCCTCCCAAAGTAGCACACCTCTCAACTAAATATGCAATAAAAAGAATATTTTTTCTACATAGTCAAATGGTGAATACACTTGGGTTGATGGCTGGCCTGCTGCATACACTAACTGGGGCTTCAGAGAGCCAAGTGATATGGTTGGTGAAGGCTGTGTCATGATTAGTGAAGATGGCACCTGGGATGATACTCGTTGTCTTAGCAACCATAGAGCTGTATGCAAATACACATCACGTAAGTTCATGGAAATAGTACCTAGCAAAATACTGTGCCTGAGAGTTTTGGTGACTGGTAAATCTATGTTCAGACATGAAAGTTGTGTTAGGATTAAGTTAAAAAGGTTAAATTTATTTTAAGAACAGCTACCCCCATGTTAAGGCATGTAAGCGCATTAAGGTTGGGTTAATGATGGTTAGTTTTGTATAAAAAACAGGAAACTGTTTGCTATAGGGAACTTAAAAGGCATTGTCTGGAAGCATTTTCAGGGGACCTTTAATACAAACAAGAGAAAACACTTTCATTTGATGCTATCCACATGCTATAACAAAACCCCCTTATATCCCTTCTTGAAGATTGGTTACTTTTGTCAAGATATACTTGCATGCTTCTTCAAGGTTGCAGAATGTAATGCCAAGTGGGCAAATTGCCTCAGATTTCTGTTGTTATTCTGTTTAAATGAATGCTCTTTTGTCCTCAAAATCTGGTTCTGTTAGAATGTTTAGATATTGTTCTATGTAGACCTAGTGCAAAACTTATACGCACTTTTGGTGTAGTAAATGTTTCAAGTATGAAACATTCAGTACAGCATTATCAATGGTATAAAGAAATACATAACCTTCATTTAATCAATTTGCCCAGATGATATCACAGATTTCCCATCATGCACTGTAGAAGCTTCAAAACAACATTTCTTCAAAAATTAATATTGTCTTTCCAAATGTAAGGTGGCATTAGGATGGAGATTTTAGTGCTTGATACAAAAAAAAATTTTCCTGCATTTTTTGGAAACATCAAATTTGGTCACCAGGACCTGCTTTCAAGGAATCTAGAGGGTACATAATTTATACAACAGAGGTTATATAGTAGGAAACAAAACAATAAATGCTGCAGAGAACAAAGGGGAGTATGTTGTAAGGAAAACAAGATCCTCAACCAGTGGCCCTCTAAAGTGATTTACTAGACTATATTATTGATGAAATCACCAGCTTTGTAGGGCGCTTAATCAATCAAGAGAAATACTTCCATATGTTAGGAAGATGCCAGGTCTGTAGTGGTGTTCTTTTGGCAGTAATGTTTACATCTCCCTGAGGTAGTTGGTATTAATACCTTATCTCTCCCTGTATTTATAGATGCACATATTATGTTACTTGAAGCCTATTGCTTTAAAATTGCAACATTCTGTTGGCAATGACAAACTTAACCAGAAAGACCACATTTGGTTTCTTGTGGAAGGTGATACAGAATCTCTGATGTTTTGAATTAAATGACATTGTGTAACCGTCTTTTTCTCTTTTTGAAGGCACTAAACCAACCAACCCACCTGAGACCCCTGGAACATGTCCTGACGACTGGATTGAGTACGGGTCGGACTGCCTACTGGTCAAGGCAGCTGTGCTTGACCTGGCCTCATTTCCTGAAGCCCAGTTTATCTGCAGGGGTTATGGGGCAGAGTTAGCCAGTGTTCATAGCTCTCTCGAAAATCAGCTCATCTTTGATGCCATTGCAGTTACCCTTACAGATGTCTGGCTTGGTATGGATAGGACTTTAGATGGTAAGGGGATCTATACATGAAGTCATTTGTGACTGTCATATGCTTCCTTTCCTTAAAAGTGTTTTCATGGCTGACATTTGACTTGATGAGCATGTGAGTGAATTTACTTACAAAACAACAAAACTGTGGCAAATGGTCTTTGAGTTTGAATGAATGAAAGGTTCAGTTTCACTTATCTACTTTCTGAGCCATGTCTACACAATCATGCATTTGATCAAAACTTCATTTCACATCTGTATCATGATGTTCATGAACAAATGTATGATCCTGTAGACAATTGAACAATGTGCAATGTATGATGCTGTTCAAATTTTTAGCTGCATGTTTCATCTTTCCAACAAATGTTCAAAACATTTAAGAATGTCTTAGCCACCATTTGCTTAATATGTATGGCATTCATTGAAGTAAGACAAATCATCGCCTAAACATGCGTTTTACTCGATTACAGGTATATTCAGCAAAAATTAAGAATTTAGAACATTTCAAGTCGCAGGAGTTTGGGGCTACATTATATGGGGCATGAACATTGCACATATCATGGTGCACGTTGCTACATAATCCAAGCAGGAATCTGTGAAACAGTGTCATACATTTGCATGATGTTCATGGACAAATAAGGAATTCCTTTGGTCTTTATACATGGCTCTGATGTTTTATACTTCCTCGTTCTATTAAAACAGGAATAATAAAACCAGAGTTGGTTTGTTGAGATTCAAGAAATCCTTCAATTTATACTTCCTATTAGAACCAGCCTTGTTTTGTTCATCAAAGCTAAATCTTATGTATATGGATTAAGAGACAAGAATATTGGTTATTTTTTTAAGGTCCATACAAGTGGGTTGATGGTACACCTGTTAACTATCTCAACTGGGGAGACGGTGAACCCTCATATAAGACAGGTGACACTGATGAGCTGTGTGTGGAAATGTACCCTGGCAATGGAAGATGGAATGATCGTGAATGCTTACAGAAACAAGGATATGTATGCAGAGCATCTAAATGTAAGTTGCAGTTAGCATATACTTGGCTGCTACTATTCCAATATGAAGAAGGATTTTTGAGGTACTCTCAAATTTCCAGTTTCAACAGTATTTAGTTTGGTCATTTTTTATTCAAATAGTGTCCAATGTACATACACAGGGTATACAAAAATGCGAGACTGATACATTTCTACAAAAAGCTTAGCAAAGCTTATGAGTGTGGATAATCCCTTAAACATGGAAAGTGCAACCTAAAACTTTCCACAGGGGATAAGCTTTTTTTTATTTTTCAAAGTACTAAACACAAAGGTCATGAAATGAATTTGCCCATTAGATTAGTCATTGGTATAGACATGTGAGAAATTTTGTCCCTAGGGGGACTGAAACTTTTTGTACCTGGGAAGAAGAAGCTGTCCTGTTTTTTTTTTTCATCTGCCCAAGTTATAGGTTTGAGTGGGGGAGGGGGGGACTCCTGCCAGCTCCCCTGGCATATATGCCATAGGCCAAGGCATTGATGGAAAGATGTCCCCTTCTGATTCACCATGTTCATCCAGTAGCTCAGTAGGGTTAGTGGAGATAGATTATTCTAACCTTCAGCTACTGAAGGATGAGAACAACAATGGGCCTATTCATAGTGCGAGTCAACTGT
>WURT03647427.1:0-19345 GCA_009936505.3 Holothuria glaberrima | reverse complement strand
TCCACCAAAAACAATAGGGATCATCTACTCAATAAAGGCAATCTACATGCCAAATATGAGATCCCTCAGAGTTACCCTTCTAGAGATACCGTGTTTACAAGCAGGCGTCACATACGCACGCACACGCACACGCACACACACATGACATCACCATTGCATTGATTCCTTGCCTGCCTTTGGCAAGGAATCAAAAACAGAAAAAACAATGGAAAGGAGCATGTACCTGAATCCCGGCCCTAGATAACTTGCCCTGGGAAATGATCCAATCTGGTTGGAGAGCCTTAATCCATACTGTAATACTGTAAATGTAACCCTGATTAACTTCAGGTTGTTTCTTTAATAAAAACCTTAAAATTTCCACTTTCTCTTACAAAAATTCGAAATTTTTCAAATTTTCTTCAATATCACATAAAATAATAGATATTTCAAATATTTGTGAAGGGAAGGCCCACAAAATTCTAATTATATTTAAAGAGCCTTGGTCCGTACGATAAAATATGTACTGTAACCTCAACAAACTTCAGTCACACAATCTGCTTGATTTTGCCCATAGGAAGGGCAGATTCTTCAATGAAGACCCCACATTTTTTAATTCTTTTACAAAGAAACCCACATTTTCAAATTTTCTTCCATAAAATTCCATAAATATAAGCTCCAGATTTTCAAATATTTGTTAAAAGGAAGCCAAAATTTGTCCTGAAATTTTCCAATATCAGCAGAGAGCATTCTTGATTTTGCTTATAGGAAGGGCACATTCTTCAATAAAAACCCCAAAGTTTTTAATTTCCCTTTCACAAAGACCCAAATTTTCTCCTGAAAAATTTCATTTTTTTCCAATATAAGGTTCCAATTTTCAAATATCTGTAAAGCAAAAGGCAAAAAATTTTGGCGCACTTCGCATGCCACAAATTGTGCCTCCCCCATCCTTTCGGCCACCCAATGCCTTTGTTGGGGTTCTGAGTTGCTGACCCCCCTTGAATACCTTGGTCCCCCTGTCAGGAAAATCCTGGCTCCATCACTGGCCTTCAGCATTTGATGCATGTGTCTTTGGCACTTGCCTGGGCAAAATGTTCCACTTGTGGCATCCCCCCCCCCACTGAAAAAGCAGCCTACAGGCCTGCATTTTACAAACTGATTATCCTTCACAGGCGCAGATCCAAGGGGGGCTTTGCCAGCCTCAGCCCCCCTTTTTTGCCACAAAACAATAACACATTCGCAAAAATTAGCATAATATCAGTCTAGGTGCTTTTTCAAGGTGGCTCTTTCAGGCTCACTCTTCCTTTCCTCATAACACAAATATAAAAAAACACAAACCTCAAATGATATTGAGTCCGGGTGAAAATTTAAGGGGCTTTCTTGCCTCCTTGCCTTCGCCACAACAACAAGAATATAATAATGTGAATACAGTAGCTGCTAATATGTCATGATTATTACTGAAGACAGAAGCAGAAAGCGCAGAGGCTTACTTTCGCCGGGTACTGTTTTTGCCTTTCGTTGCCAGTCTCATTACTCAAATGAATAACCTATTGAAACTGTGTGATACAAAAGTACAATCAATTTTGGCAGCCTACAGAGTGGACCTTCGATTTCCTTTGGAGTTTGACCAAGAACTTCTGCTTTGGTGCCAATACATGACAGAATCACAGTCTACACCATCTTTACTGCAAGACACGCTGCTGCAGCTGAGAGGTAATGGATCGGAGAAAATATACAGTACCTGAACATCACGACCATACTGCGCATCCTCTTTACAAATTCTGCTACTATAGTGCCAGCGTTGAGCATTAGAATTCTGCACTAAGATTTGTGAAAAACATATCGGTCAACGATGAGAGGAAAGGTTCAGTGCACTTATACTGCTTTTTGTACACAAGGCCATCCAACTTGATCATGCTAAAATTGTTGACTTAAATGCAAATAGCCATTCTTGTCATATGCAACCCCCTAGCAGAGTAACTGAGATATCAGTCAAGTTACATTTTGAACTGTCTGCGTACAGTATTCTTTAATCTGCCTTTGGTAGGGTTATCTTTTATCTGCCTTTGGTGAAGTTAAATTCTGTTTTTTAGGAAAGTATCTTTTGGTTACTTTTTACCCCCTTGCCCGATTAATTTTAAGCTAGACTCCTCCAGTGACAACAGTGAGTACTTCCCTGCCCCGCCAAGAGCAAAACAACAGAACGTTGAGAGCAAAAAAAAAAAAAAAGGAATGACAGATTGTTTTCCAAAGATTAAATATTATATTGTATATGTAAACATAAGCCCAAACACCCCCTTGTCCCTAACTGTGGGAGGAAGTCTAGCCCCGCACCCCTGCTTTCTCTGAAGTTCAGCCCCCTCCCCCACCTTTTTCAAATGTCTGGATCCATGCCTACTTCAAGAACTGTTTCCTGTCCATTTTCATAAAACTTGTACATGTCATATTCTGAAGAAATTAAGAACACAAACCACAAATTTGTCATTCTTATCACATCTATCTGCCTCTGATTAATGTTAGGTTCAAATAAATGAGATCTGATAAAATATTTTCCAGGACATGAACATATGTATGGACTTCAACTGTCTTAAAAAGGAGAAATCAAATTCAAGGACCTTTAAGGTTTCCAGGAAATGTACACACCCTGTTAATAAACTATTTAGTCGGATGACTGATTGCACATTTCATAATTTTTTGCAAGTACCATGCAATAATAATCTTAGACTTATACAGGCAATTTCATCTTCCTTTCAGCCAGCCTTCATTATTATAGTTCGATGACAAATAATCTCCAGGAAATGAAAATTTCCCGCACACTTGAATTTTTTTCCAAGTTTTGTAGTTTACAAACAAAACATACTGTGCCTAACAGAACTTCAAACACATGACAAATTCATTTTAAGTACATGTAAGTACAGGCATACAATATATATATACATATTGAAAACTTTTATTCAAGCCATTGTTTTCTGAATAACCATATTTTGTATTATTATTACCGTTTCCATTTGACTTATTGTTGCTGCATTTTAAAGGGCATATGCAGTTTATACTCCAAGTCTGGCTGTGAAACTTTGGTTGAACTGTTCACATCTAAGGGATGGTAGCCTTTCCTGATGAGGCACCCTAGCTACCTAACAAGGGAAGGCAGGCCACAACCCAAAGCCCTGATGGGTGTGATAGATTGAAAGGATGGCAAAACCAAAATTGGAATTTTTATTGAAGATAATCTTCCCTCCTTGAAAGTAGAAACAACAGAAAACTGTCACGTGATGGAGTACCATCAGAGATTACATAAGTCTATAAGGCTCCATAATGAACTGGAAAACTTTCTTGATGAGGATCTCTTCCCCTGATGGGACATATGCCCCAATCTTCCCCCTCCCTCCACCCCTAACCTTGTGCTTTCATGACACTAATATTGATATCATAGGTAAAACCAAGGCAACATCTTGTACAAAACTTGCTCTTAAGTTGCCATGTGGGTGTAGAAAGTATCTGCTCCTGTTTTAGCTTACCCAGGGATGTCAATTTAAATCGATGTGACTGTGTTTGCCCTTTTCTAAAGCTAAACACTTCCAAGTTCAAGATCAAGTGTAAATTTATATCACATGATTGCACCTTTAAAGTCCAATACAGAACAATAATTATTTGCAGATCTATGTTAATGTATTCTTAACACTAGAGAAAAAGTAAACATAACGAGGCTTGTGACAATTGAACATTGGAAAAATAGAAGGAAAATGAATTTAGGAAAGCTAACATGTTAAATACTGTACTCCTGTACCCAGGACCGCGGAGGGGGGACTACAGGGGCTCTAGCCCTCACACTTTTTCTGCTGTGGGCATTTTGGGCCGCCTTAAACTGCTTTTATTTTATTGAACATATTGGGCCTCTTCGATGATTAGCCCCCTCAGTTAAAAAATGGCTCTGCGGCCCCTGTGTACTGATAATTGTGTTGACATAGAGAAACTAAAAATACCTGCTTTAGGACTATGTCTACTGAAAGGTCACTTTTACATTCTTGGATTGATGCCAACTTTACTATCAATGCAAAAGACTTCACAAAAATCATCTTTACCAACAAGTCACCATGCATGCATATCAAGTACCTACTGTCACCCTTTCCAAATTCAAATTTGATGGTTCTGAGCAAAGTCTATGTGTAATTGAATGTTTTTTTTTTTAAATTCTGTAAGAGAAAAACCTATTTTTGATAAAAACCATCACTACAGGTACTGTACCTTTTAAAGAATGTGACTGTGTAATCTCCACTCCATTCTTCTTGGAGAACTTCCTGGCAAGAGTTGCCCTTTTCCCAGAGGATTCACAGGGTTTGATAGCAAGAATACGATTTAATGGAATGTAGGTAGGAGGCTTGGGGCCTGCAAAAAAAAAAAAAAAAAAAAAATGTACTGTCATAATCATTTACTACCAATATAAACAATAACAAACACAAATTATACATATTCAACAAAAAATCAACTGAAGTAAATCTGATTACCATGCTGTTTCAGACGACCAACAATAACCGGATTTTAGCGTGTGATTTCTCCCGCTTAAAGCTCACACAATGGAGTTCCATTGACTTACTGTGCAAGAGTGAATGTTACAGCTAAAGCTTTGTCATGCATTATGAATATTCATGTTGAAACCAATCAACAGTTGAGAGGTATTACATCAAATTGGGCTTAGGAATATAGCGAAATTGGATGATGATCTGTCATTGTTCACAGGTGTTAGAGTATGTACAGAAGGTCAAAAGAAGAGTACATATTCAACACCTTCTGTGAAGGTAGCAACACACCCAGATCGTATTGCAATGAAAAAGTATTATTACTACTCACAAAAGCTAAACAGTCAATATATTCTACAGTACGTGCAAGGTGCCCAATACCTTAAAAGTTCACTTAAAGCACGGTAAAGGCCTGTCCACACATGATGCGTATATGCTTTGCATAAACGTCACGTCACGTCACTTTTACCCATCCTTCCAAATATGTCAATTTGCATGCCTGTCTGTACAGAGTGCACCAATTTCGATGCGTCACTTCAAGATTCAGTGTGTAGTTTCCAGTTACAATGCATACCAATTGACGAAAAAAGTGTATGCAGGTCATAGCTAGGTTCACAGTACATATTCAATAAATGTCTGGTGGTGAGAACTCCCCTCCCCCTCTCCAGTCGCCCAAATGAGACCTCAATGAAAAATGAAAACAACACACTGAACATGATTTTCATGACAAGAAGATACACAGTGTGTATTTAGGCATGTATGACCCTCTTGAAGGAAGTGCCGGTAATTTATATATCAGCATTATATATATACGGTGCAATATATATTTACAGTATATCTCTTCATGTACCAAGAAATGTCCCTGTGCAGCCATGTCTAGTGCCCAGACTACTCCTCCTCACCACCTCACCAATGAATACAACTGTTTTTCCACTATGGAAGTCAAAAATATTGTGAGGGTGGTGGGTACCCAAACAATCATGCGCTTATACATTCTCAATGTTGAAAAAATGTTTTTTTTAATGCAAAAATGAGCTTTACTACCCATTTTACAGGCATTTGATTATGATTTTGAGCGCAAACATTTCACCATTTTGCTTCCAGAAGGCTTTCAATTGCATTTTTTCACCCAGGAGACACCCCTCCCAACTCCCTCCTGATAAATCTCTGACCACATATTTAACTGCAACTTCATTCGAATTTGGCCATGTACAGTAGTATGTCCTTGTAATGTGATGACACTGTAAGAGTGGAACCTGAACAGGATTCCTCAATACTATGGCCAGTTTTCCTTCTTTTGTGATGTTCTCAGGATACATGACAGGTTGAGCTCACAGAACCTGTGGACATGGCTAAATTGTTTATCTTCCTCACTGAATGCTTATTCAAGCTGAATCAGTTTGAGTCTCACTGACCACAAGTTTTCAAACACAAGCTGTTTAGCTCTTGAGCCTACTCCCCCTACACTTATCTCGTTTGTTCAAACAGGAAACTAACAGATGTAAATAAATAAGCTGCTTACTTTTGAAAGCAAGCTTTTGTTATCAGGAGAACTTTCATCAAAGACCCCTGAAAGTCAAGTACAGGTGTATTTTAAACTTGCTTTGGGTTAGCCTACCTTCGCAGGTTATCATTGACAATTGTTCTACAAATTGGATGACTTAGATTTGGAATGAACCTAAACTCTAAACAGTAGGCTACTAAACAAGCAGTGTTTAATTCTATCCTTCAAATTGTAGGGTCCTTTCCTGCGCAGCATTTTTGTAACCGGAGAATCACCCTTTATGTTACAACTCCAAATATAAACAGATAGGCCTGACAAGATGGACCGACAAGCTGTGAGCTGCACAGTTACCATATGAATGTTCTCAAGGAACGTCATAATTCCATCCCATACACTTAGCCCCATTTACGGCGCGATATCTGAATGGAGATCTGAATGGATGGTTGTGAGTCTAGCTCACCAGCATTATGACTTGTTGGGCTGTTAGGTTCCTAAGTTTGGTGCGGCAAAAGTTGTCATTACATACCAATTTACGCAGTAAATAGAGTGAAAAAATATAAAGCATTATATAAAACACGCTGGGATTTATCTTAGTCTAAGATTACTGTTGCTAAGGCAGTCATCTAACATGAAAAAAACTTTTTGTAAAATTAAGTTTAAAGGAATGGGCAACGCTCCTCTACTCATTTCCCACGGTAGGGCGGGGTGATTGTGTTAAAAACTGGGAGGATAAGATTGAAATTTACTGTGGGAAAACTTGAATGTCATAGGAGCAGTGCTAAAAAAAGGGGGAGGGAATATCCTCTAGGACACGGCTTTTCCACCTGTGTGATATCCAGGCCGGTAGTTAGAGACAAGGTACTGAAATTGGAGGCATGATGGTTTCTAGTTGCGAAATATTTATAAGGCGTGCTGGTATACTAAAATGCATTAACGCAATGGTAACTATTTAATAGGGAGCAGCCACGTACAGGGGCGCCACCCTGCTAACTTGCTACGGGCTTGGAAATATCTCCTTAACCCCACCCTGGTCACGGTCACTAAGGCTTCCTGCCAAAGTCAAGCTGCTCTCAAAATGATTTATGACATTATTCAGGATTTGTAATTATCAGAACAGAAGCGGATTGGCCGTTCAAGGACAAGTTGCCGAGGCGATGTGGCGATCACCCTCCAGTTGGCTGGGGTTTAGGGCTATTTGGGGTCAGTTTCTGTTAAATTAAATATAACATCATTTTGCATCTCAACCCTCTGCCAAAAAGCAAAAATTTTCCAAAGGGGAGGGGGACACCCCTCCACTTAATTACAGACAGCGATCACTCGAACCTCGTGCCCCTCTATTGAAAATTCTCGACTGTATTGAAGTATGCCTCTACTCCGTCAAGTGGCAATAATTTGCAAGCACATTTAATAGCGCAACGGGACATAACATTGTGGTTCCAGAGAGTGATCATTAAGTCTTGCAACCACCCCTCTAACCCGTTGCAGGCTGGACCACTTAAAATTTTAAAAGAGTTTTACATACCTACTGCAACTACAATTTTTTTCTATTGGTACAAATAACGTAAGAATTACTTGAAAAAGAAATAGTACCGACCGAAAACATCGTTGTCAGAAAATTACATTAGTTTACCTTGGTAAACACGTGTTACTGAAAGAAATTCCCAGACACTTAGACAATTGCGTGAATCCAAATCATTAAGAGTTGTAGCTTTAAAACAACCCTTAAAAATTCCAATTCCGTTCGATGTGTATGCGCTGAAATGACACTGTCTCACAATGAAGCTATCACGTAGTAGACCTACGCAGTAGCTCCATGGTCTCACTAGTTTTGACTTACATCTGCTCGAGTAAACAGTGACTTTGTTGCCAGATAAAAACATTGTGATTGATGCTACTTGTGTTTTTTATTGATTCTTCTGAGATTTTTAAATGTTAAGATTAAAACTATTTGAGTTACCTAAATTACACCGATTATTTTCAATTATTCTGCATTTTTATGCAGATAAAAAACGTTTATGTTTATAATAAACTACCGTGGAACCTAATTACAGGCAGAGCCGATATCCGAGTTGGGCCTCGACCTAGTGCCTTTTTCTGTGGAGGCAAACATGTATAGAAGGATTAGCGATGTTTATTGAGAAATGGCGGAAATGGGGAGGAAGTCAATCGGCTGTTGAAAACAGCTCATTGCAGTATTTCAGCCGATATTGCTTCAATTTTTGTTTAAAACTTTGTTTTAGTACTACTAAGCAAGTAACGCATCGTAGTGAAACAAAAAAAAGATGAAAATTGAAGCTGGAGGAGATATGCATGGCTAAACGTTCCGCCAGTTCTAGCCAACCATGCTTATCTGTCCTGTGTAAACAAAAGGTGTATCCGAGTTGGGCCTCGCCGGATGTCCACAGGTTCTGTGGAATCGTCTTGGCATGTAACATTTTATGAGAGGAAAACATGATAGAAATCAAATCTGACGTATGATGACATACATCAACTCTGTTTCTGAACGCACATGGACTTTGCCAGAAATTGACTCATCCAGAAGCATACATCAACTTTTTTTTCCGCATTGATTGTGACGCAATGCGTTCTATGTAGACGGCTCCATTGATTTACGTGCAAAGTGATAAAACTGATGTGATGTAGACGGATCCTGACGCGACGCAACGCATCCTGTGTGGACAGGCCTTAAGACTGTCAATGGCCTTAAGAAATGGTTATCAATTACAAAACAATGCTACTTAAACAAAAGACCACAAATAACATATACATACATATATACATGTAAACTCAACAACTTGCAACAGCAGCTAAAATCAATTTCCATGTTTTTCCCCTTCCCTACTCACTTCCCTTCTACACTTCACCTGTGTGAGTTGCAGTATGTAAATACTTTAGTTTTTAAAGAGCTGCCCCAAAGTCATGACATTCAGCAGTTTTCATGAGGCTGCCTTGTATATCATTAATACAACAACGATACAGGCTCCAAACTGGCTGCTGCCTTACTCTTCCCTGTTCCACTCCCCCCCCCCCCCAAAAAAAAAAAAAAACCACTTTAAGGCACATGGTATATAAGACAAGGAAAGCCAAATTAACTGCTATGATTATAACTATTACTTGGCAATGGTATCCTCTCTGCTAAATCTTACCACATAATGATTTTAATATAAAGCATACCAGGGAAGGGGATCAGGATTCAGGAGGCAACTTTTAGATTCCTGAGTTGGGTGAATGTGAATAAATTTTGTGTAATGGCCTTTTTCATGTTCTCCCTCTCTTCAACTCAAGAACATGGCTATATCCCTAAGGGAAAATGCTTTCTATTAATAGTAATAACCTTGACTCAGTTTTGCAAAGAATAGGTCATTACAAATTGTACTTCTCCCCTAATTTTAAGGTTAATCTGGATCAAATATTGTGCACCATTTGCTACTTAGACTCCTTTCAAATGAAAATTTATCCACTGGGGAGGACCCCTTTCCCTTAGACCTCTCCCAAGCCATCCATACAGAATGTTCCACTGGAGAAGTTACCTGGCTACAGTACATCACACTTCTGTCACCCCTCAGACTAAACAATATTTATCCTGTTCATCCTTTGTCACCCATGGGGGGACTAACTTAGTAAGTTTGTTGAATCTGCCAGGTGCTTACTGTCAGTTTGGATCATTATCAGGTACAGTATTAAACTATGACAGTAAAAGTGAAATTTGGTAGTTAACATTTTTTGGGGAAGAAGAGACTGGAATGTACTTTGGTACATTTAAACATTTCTTGCTTCTTTTTAATGTACTGTATTTTGCTGATTTAACCTTCAGGTTGAAATGTACAGTACTAGTAAAAGCCAAAATCTTTCTTAGTTTTAGGAAGTCAATTTTCTGTTTGGTTCTCTTGAAATTCCTTTACAGCGAAAGTGTGTGGTTACAGTAGCCTGGACATTATTCCAGACTGAATTACAAGATGTTTCCTGAAAGCAGACAAAATATTTTATTCATGTATCATCCAACACAGCTTCACATGAGGTATCTTCTTAAATTTTTTTAAAGAAAATGAGTGTGGGGAAATTCCCTAAAATTCCCTGCAGTATCGTGATGGAACCTACAACCTGACAGACTGCTATCAATGTGATGCAACCTTGTTTCCTCACACATATTTCCCATACTGCACGAATGCGTGGTTAGGCTCCAGTAACTCTCATCTTATGGTACCTTCATAACAGGTATTGAATATGTACTCTTCTTTTGACACACATACTCTAACACCTGCAAACAATGGCAGAGATCATCCAATTTAGCTGTATTCATGGGCCTAATTGGATGTTACCTCTTGACTGTTGATTGGTTTTGATATATTAGTATTCATATTGCACAATGAAGCTTCAACTGTGACATTGTTCTGCAACCTACTCACTTCTACACAGTCTAAAGTCAATAGGATTTCTCCATTGTGTGAGCTTTAAGTGGGAGAAATCACACACTTAAACCCCATTGACTTTGTCTTCTGTACAGCATGGTAAACAGACTTGCTTCAGTCAATTTTTCACTGAATATTTATGATTTGTGTTGTTGTGATCACATATGAATAGTCAATTGCATACAGTTTTTCATGCAATTTAACATTCTTATGGCATTTCTCTGACATTGGTATTATGAGTGCAGTCAAAATCGGTGCTGGAGTATTACGTCCGCCAAGCAGGCAAGTAACTCCCTGTCTCATGTTGCAACTTAGGTTTGGGGAGGGGGGTACAAGACTCTACTTCAGAGTCGCAATGTGCGGCTGTGAGTCAAGTAGCAACACCACCTTCCTCAGAATAGTAACTCCGAGGCAATTTTCTATGATGTTTTATAGACTTATCTCACCATGAAAACCAGTCCTGAGCACTTAGTTCGATATTTCTTTACCACTTTTAAAGTGGAAGGTTGAAGTACAAAGGAAATCTGCTAAGCCATGTGACACGTGGCATTTTGCTGCACTACTTTCTCTTTGTGTATGGCAAGCTGAAATATGTAATGGTTAAAAGACAAATTTTAGGAGTTAGATATTGACATCAGGAGCAATTAAAGCGTCTACAAAAACTGAAAGTGAACTATGATAAAATTCCAATAAAAATATGTCTGATTGTAAACACAGAACTAGTTTTACAACCTTTAGAACAAAAAATGCATTTGAAAACTGACGAGCAAACTAATTAATATGCGCTATTTGCTAGTGTTGGTGGCATCTGCTGGTATGTTATGCAAACCCTTCAGCTTTGTTTTACAAAGTTCTATTCAATTATATTTGTTCAGCAGGTTACTTGGTAACATCTGCTGGTTCTTTCACTTGCAGACATTATGAAAACAAAAAGAGAACTAAAAATGCAAAAGCACACAAAAGAATTACATCACTATAAAACTGTACACATGAGCTAACATTGAATACATTAACTAGAAACCAATATCAGGACAACACAGTACCCTAATGTAATAGGGATGCATATACACCAACACAGGGTTTGCGTTTCTCTGAAAAAGTTGTCGTAATTTTTCATGATAGTATTTTCTTTTTTACGACCATTCAAAATTTAGCGTCACAATTTTTAAAATTTCTGGCGTAAATGATTAAATATACAGTGCCTACCGGGTAGGCTGGCCTATAGGCCTATACTACAGCCTACAACAACGTTAGCTCAACTTATCGAAAAGTTGTGTGAATGAAATAATTTAATATGAACCTGTCTTTATTATGAGAAACGATCCTTAGATAATAAAAAATATTTTCACTTCCCTCAAAGGGAAATTTAGCCGAAAATATTCAATATATTCCATGTATAATCCAGCAACAGGTGTAGATTTACCTAACGTTAGCGATATTAGATTAAACACAATGACAAATGTATTTCCAAACAGTGTAAATATAGTATGTATGGCCATGGCATGCAGTGCCGCGATCCAGAAAGTTCGTTGTCACTCGTCAAAAGTTGCAAGGCATTGGGATACACCATTATTTTGGAGGTGTTCTTTTTTATTGTTACGGTAGACTAGTGGAATGCGTAGTATGAACAATATTAATTCAGCAGGTGAATGTCAGTGAGTTGAATTTTCTGTCGTAAAGATGGGCAAGTCAAAATTTATATTTACGACTGAATTGTATTTTTGGTGGTAAGGAAAATTTCCATCGGCATAAAAAACGCGTTTCGGCGTAAAACGCAAACCCTGTACCAACATACACTTTTTAAGTTTTTGACCTTCCAGTGGGGGGGCTCTCAGTGAGGGGGCATCTGGGACAAGAGCCTTGTGGGAGCCATGCCCCCAATCCCCTAGCTACACCATTTGGTTGAACACATGTACAGTATATGATACTAACAAAGAACAAACTTGAACAGTATTCTTTTCTTAGTTATCCTTTCAAAGCTTCCTTTTATTGACTTTGTTGTCTATTTGTTTTTCTTAGCTTTTACTCATCCTAGTATGCTCTAGCTCATCTAGTATTGAATATTGTTTTTTTGTTCCTGAGGATTTGTATTTTTATGTCTGGTTGATTTATTATTGCATCGTTTCTGGTTTTGATGCTTGTTTTCTCATGCGTAAAATCCCTTTTATACAGAACCGTTAGGTCTTTCTGAGCTACACTATGTGTAACTTGTTGTTGTCCTTGTTGATGATGTTACTGTTGTTGTGGGTAAGTGAAGTTTGTGTAAATGAGAACCTGTTGAAGTTGAAAGTACAGTACTGTAACAAAAATCACACAGGTTGAGATATGAAAAGTCATTACATGGTTCAACTCCCAATCTTTACAGTATAAAAAACGATTCCCTAATGTCTCATTCCACTCAGGAAATAATGGGATTGTCTGGCTAAATTATTGGCAAACTGTTGTATTGTAGTGCGTATTTCTATATAAACAATGAAGTGTTTAAATTCAAAAAGGTAGCCTATATCTCAGCCATTACAATTACTATTAAAATGGGATTCCGGCTGGTTACAGACATAAAGCCCCTTGCTACAACTGATATGCAATAATACTCCCCACTGGAACAAGGTATTCAGCAACCATTCCACTGTGAAATGGCTTCAATGTGCACACGGGCCATATTACAGTACACAAGGGCAATTCGACATACCACACAATATGATAAAAATGTTAAAATGTCATTACTTAGCAGACCTGCCAACCTTCAAATTTGTAAACCTGGAGATTTTCACAAAAACCCTGGAGAATGGTACCTCAAACCTGGAGATCTATAGTTTGTTCTGTAGTACCTCTACACAGATCTTATACTACAAAATCAATCAAAAGGGTTTTCAATACAATCGTAAATGGTACACCTGACAACTTGCCGGTATAGGCCCTAATGTGGTTGATGAATCGAATTAATATAGATATCGTGAATACCCTGTACAATATATAAGCAGTAAGAGACTCTTGGTGGTCGAACAAATTTTCCTCGCAGCTGCGATCGATCGCAACCCCATTTCTTGATCGTTGCTTAAGAATATTAGCGGCATTATATGGTCATTATTAGCAACATGATAGGGTCATTATTCGCAATGCTAAAAGGGTCCTTGATGATGATTTTTTTCTTCCTGACCCTTTTCCCACTAAACTAAACTAAACATTGGTTTGCAATCATGGTGTGTATAGCCTAATGTTTGTAATAACAATGTTTTTTCTATGACTCCAACTTAGTTTTTCACTGTGAGTTCTGGAGATTTGACGGTGAGGCAACCTCAAAAACTGTGAGAGTTGGCAGGTATGACTTAGACCCTTCAACATTAGACACAATACAACACACCAAGATAAAATTAAGTTGGGAAAAATTTTATCTTTCATTATTTGTTGCACAGCAATAATTTTTTTGTTTTTTTTTTTGTTTACCAGACTGGCAGTAGTGAAACAGAATTGCCACGTTGTTAGATCCATCACGCATCTAATCTGACATTAGAAGGTGGCAGTGATGAAAAAGACATGCATGTGGTGTGAAAAGCCAGGCAACATATTAACTTCATTCAACTGCTTTATAACAGTAGGAGGAAGAATATACTGTACATCAGAAAGACTATAGAAGTTTGATGTAATCTATAGACCTTTAATATGCAATGACGTCACACACCATCAGTTTGGAAGCAAAACAATAAAGCACATGGTGTGCACACAGTAGAATTTGCATGCACGTGTAGTAGACTTATGGGCATGTCGTGTTCATTGACAAATCAGGTGTCTGCTTAAAGGGAAATATTGCGTTTGAAAATATATCATAAAGTGACAAAAAGCTAATTCCAGGGTGGTCTATTCCCCTTTCCAAATGTGAATCATTAATAACTTGCAGCAGATCAACACTAATCTCACAAAATATGGACAAAAAAGAAGTAACAATTTCCTCATTGAACTGGCCCATTATCGAACGATAAGCCTCGCCCACATGCAACGTGCATATCGCTGCATACTCATTTTAGAAGAGTGTTACACCGGGTGATATTTACACTCATTATGCAATGTGTGTTGACCTTGCCTGCCCAAAGCACTTCCCATGACCCTGTCTGCCTGTCCTTCATGCTCACAACAAACTACCACCACAGTTTCAGTACCATCTGTGCTGTACCGTGAGATATTGCAGCCTGCCCAGGGAGATTCAGTGCCATCTCCCTATTCACCATACTGTTCACGTCTCACCATGGAAGCTCTATATCGAGGTCTTACATAATGGTACTAATGAGATCAATATCTTTATCTGCAGAATGCTACTTGAACATAATTTTTTGAAGAGAAGAATCACAGGTTCGTAAAATTTTCGTTTCCTAATAGAGGATAAACTGATCGTAGCAAATGCTAAAGCACCAACAATGTCTTTCACATCTTGCTGTTTCGAAAGAGAAGCAACCTGCTTGGCTCAATGGCTACAATTCGAATTACAGTAACTATAACTTTGTATAGTATACCTGGGAAGTAAAAAGAACCCTTTAGTATACCAACTGTAGTTCAATACAGGCAGTGTAGTAACGATTCTCTGTAGTTTGTTCTTATTTTACGAACATTTTGCACATGCTGTAAGCATTTGTTATTGTCTGACATAACGTGATAAATTGATTTGATTAGAGGATTTCAAATCTGGGATGACGAAGGTGTGGTTTGCATGCATAATTGTTTGGGTGAACAAATTTGTCAGTTGTTACAGAAAGGTTAATTACTTGCTAATTTGTGCTCACTGGCTAGAATTTTTTTCGCAGTCACTTTTCTTTCGTCGAAAGGGACCTGACTGTTTGTAAAACAGGATAGGTGCTATAAAAAGTCTGACAAACGCAATATTTCCCTTTAAATAGTTGGTGTAACTTGTAATGATATGCGCTTCCCTCCAAACGAGGTAGCACTTTCTGTTCTGTGACATTATATGCATCAGGTCTATTGATAAAATACAAAAATTTCAGTAAGAGGGCTAGATAGAATGTTGTAGAAATGACTTTATAACTTATGGAAACTGTCAATGTAATTTTAACCTACAGTATCTCATTCATTACGGATCTATTCATTTACCAAAATTATTAAAAGAGTACTTGTGCGTAACTTTGTTGAACAAATGTTTGACCAAGTTGATACCAAATTAGAAGCAGTATGAGCAATTAAAATGGTTGAGAATTGCACGGCATGAAAGATATTTGCCAGAGACAAAATTCAATGACTTCAAAAAATGCAAAAATTTTTTCTCTTTTAGGAGGTGAAAACTGCATCCCAATAGCTTATAGCATTTGGAAGTTACTAATTTTCAAAGAAATGCAATCTTTTCTCATGGTAAAGTGCATTATGGGAAATCTGTGATGTCATTATGGTACATTAATTTGACACAGCATGGAATTCTTTTATGATACTGTTGCCACTGTAGAGAATATTTAGAAACTTTGTAATACCCTCCAGTAGCCTACATATATGTGGTAGACTTATGCTAAATCTACATGAAAAGATATTCAAACATTCCAATACCATGGTCTCACGTACCCCGTATCAACCGGTGTAACCCTGTGTTTATACCAAGGCAAAACCGCAGGTCAACACCGTCATTTCCAGTGTGTGTTCTCCTGTACCCCGGGTTCAGTTGATTGGATTGTTACGGAAGTCAATAAGTTTCTCGCGAATTTTTCTCTTGCTTGTTTCCAAATTGTTAGGTAAAACATTATTTACAGGCTACAGCGAAACTGAAAACAACCTAGACTGGTAGAAGTAAGGCTAAACTTATACAAGTATTCGGTCTCTAAAACAGATTTCGCCCGGCCTGGAAATTATCTCACCCTTTCTTTATACTGTGTCTGGCTCTGGACCTGCATTTAGAAGTAGGCCTACGGAAAATTTATGAAAAAACAATCTCGAATAATTTGTTTTCTCCGAGGGAAATAGTTTCGCCAAGCAGCAACTAGCGGTAGTTCATTTAATACAATACCAGTCTATTTAGTGTGTACAATACTGATAGGAAGTGGAGTTCATACAGCTCCGTACATGTGATCTATGGTTGATTACACAAAACAGTGTTTAAAATCGCAGAACCCACCATTCGGAGGTGGATCGAAATTTTAACACCGACCCCAAGTATTAAACCCCTGTTCTCATGTTACCTGCGCTCAGGGTAACACAGTGTTACCCCGAGCGCGGGGTACGTGAGACCACACTACAACAGTATCAAATTTCAAGGACAAATAGGTCATCCAATTATAAAGAAAAACAAAAGGAATCTGAGGCAATGTACCCACTTTACATAACATTCTGTGACCTTGAAGAGAACTAGAAGTATTTTTTGACAAAAATACTGTAAGTACTCTTTACTATTAGATACCCGAGTTAGAAAAAGAGTATTGTTACAGGGTTTGGACAGCATGAACTGGAATTTTTTCTCTTTCTTATCTTTCCATGTGACAAGCCACTGGAATATGCCTTTAACTTTGACAACTGAGCAGCCTGGGCTACATCGTTTACACAGTATTAAAAGAGACCATAATCACAAAATCTAACATTTTAATATAGATCTGCTATTTTGGTTTTATTGGCTCCAGACCTCTACCAAAGAAGGCACTTTTTCTACCCAATGTGAGAAATCCACAAACCATAATGTACAAAGTCAGATGCATTCCAATACTCTATTCATATGCAGTGCTTTCAAAAGATTACAAAATGCTGACTACTTTTCCTAACCAGAAAACTTATGGTACTGTAGGGATTCCTCAGCACAGTACAGCAGTGCAATAGCATAGACCCTGATGAGCTTCATACCAAATAAATTGAATGCAACACGGCAAAATTTCAAATTGCAAAACTTTTAGTGTACATAAACACTACTGATGTGACAAGCGTGTAATTATATCTTTGGTAGATGAGTTAGTGTCGGAAGAACAAAAGCTAGAAAAGAAGCATTATACCCAAGTGATTGACGGCAGCTCTTGTGATATATAGACAATAACCAGGCAAGTGGAAGGGTCTTTTAAAATGGGGGAGCTATTATGCAGTCCTGAGCTCTCTGTGGGGTTCTGAGTCATCACTTTATAACATATAAATTCCATTAAACATTAAACTTTAAGTCAAATTTTATGTTTGGCTCTCAAAATTAGGTTTTTTCAACTTGCAACATTTGAACTTTACTTTGAAGGGATAGTTTTTTTCTTTTCTTCGAAATACAGAGCTGAGCTGTACCCCAGATACCCTTGTTAAAACACTATGGGCATTGAAGCCCATGCTTTCTATACTAATCCACTGCAGTGTCAATTCTCTGCAGGGTACACACCATGGTTAGCCGTTCAGTGGGATTAAGCTCTCTGTATACACTAAGAACTGCACTATGGATCTACCTAACAGTACAACTTTGTACAAATTCAAGGACACATTCTTTCTGTAATATCTCACAGTCACACAGAGACCTTACTCCAATTTATTCAAATGTGACATCATAGTCAATTTTCCTGTTTGTATTGTTTACCAGGATACTACACCATCCCAAAGAAATTGTTCTATTTTAAGCTAAGGACACAGTTACTGTGAATTATTGGTTCTTTTGTCTGTAAATTGCACACCTGTTTGCTGGGGAGTTGAACGCACTTATTGAAATATGCACAATGCTGCCCTGAAGTTGGTCTACTATGTATAAACAGTACAGTTAGATCCACTACTGTACTGTATGTGAAATGAACAGTTTCCGCCCGGGAGACCAAAGGCCCGGGAGACCGAAGGCCTGGGAGACTGAAGGCCTGGGACACCAAGGGTCCGCAAGACCGAAGGTACGCGAGGCCAAAAGTGAATTAGGGTTAGGGTTAAGGGCTAGGACTATGCTTTATGCACAAAGTTCATCCTGGACTTTTGAGTCAAAAGAACTAAGAAAATTTCAAGAGTCCCATAAGTTTATATTGATGTCCCATAAGTTCAAATGGGTGTTTCACAAGTTCAATAAATGTCCCACAAGTTCAGAAAAAGAGGTCCCACAAGTTTAAAAAGGTCCCATAAATTCAAACGGTCCTAGCTCTAAACCCTTACCCCTAACCCTTAACCTAAACCGTAATTCACTTTCGTTTTCGCAAATCTTCAGTCTTGCGAGCCTTGATTGAGTGTACGATCACTTATCAAAATAGTTACAGCTTTGCCCATGCTTCATTGCAATTTTGGTCTCACAGACCTTCGATCTCCTGGACCTTTGGTTTACCGGGAAACCCCCGAATTGTCACCAAACTGATGAATAATTTGCCAATTTGATGGACATATATGTGAGTCACCAAACTAACTGATTAAAAGCTATGATTGTATATGAGGAGAAATGCTGAAGGTTTGAATTTTTGTACCAAGGCTAACAAATGACAAACCCTGTCAGTCAAATAAGAATCTAGTGAACTTCCACAACTGTCCCTCTGCTTGTGGGCAGAGGAATCTGTAATATTAGAAAGTGGTAACCTATTTGATGCGGGTTTTCATAATGGCAGAACTATGGATAAAAAGATAATAATTTCACCAACAATTGAGATACATGGCATCTCTGTAAGTTGTCCCATTTCTTTCAGTCATTGGTTGAATGTGATCTTAATGTGCTGGAATGATACAGCTTAAATGTGCTTATATTTGACTTTGGTAATTCTTGGGAATTTGCCTTTTAGCATCTGGTGATTTCAACTCTGACATCCCCAAAATGCATGTGAGTTTCCTGCTGAATTTAATGCAACACCGTGTGAAGTATAAAATCTATCCAAGCATCTAACATTGAGATAAAGTGTTAAAAAGCTTTTCAGAGTTTGACCCCCATTGACCCCAGATGCCCTTTGATCTCCAACAAAAATAAAAGTATTTTCCCTACCATAAGGAATCCAGATACTAAGTATGAAATGTATCCAAGCTTCCTACCTTGAGATATTGTG
>WURT03647416.1:1522-11900 GCA_009936505.3 Holothuria glaberrima | reverse complement strand
AGGCACTGTACAACACGCACTGTGCATGCATGTCGATATCACATACAAACTTTCGTTTGTTGCCTGGGTACTCCTTTGGTATGTTGTGCTGAAGCAGTGCATGTGACTTTGGCACACTCCATTTAAAGGACAGGGCATACAAGAAAAGTAAGGACAATACTTCCCTTTTTCTTGCCATATGTTTGAATGCAAAAAAAAATTGCAATAGTTTCAATAGAAATGAAAAATTATAAGCAACATAAAAAATAGGAACCAATTAATATTCAAGGGAGCGACAGGAGCAACAGGATTCACATGGTGTGAATTTTGTTTCCAAAAAATTATCTCCACTGCAAATACAAAGTTTTAAGCAATTGATTTGAGACAAAAGAGTATTATTTTGGTTGGAATATGTGCTAAGCTTATGTAGACATAACTATATTACTAAATTTACTTCTTTAGAAAATGGAAGCATGTCATTTTAATTTACGTGACAAGTATGAAATCTTGTCACATAAATACTAGGCCAACTCTACATCCGTGTATGTAGTTTATGACAACGAAAGTACTGTCTACAATTTCTAGTGCTTTTTTTCATGCTACTTCTCAGCCTTAGTTTCTGTTCCCTATACCCATGCTCAACATGCATACAAAATAATAATGAGCTGTCTTTTTACACGATTTAGGTTTATCAAAGAGATAGGCTAGGCTTTGGAACAGTTTAGTATGTTGTTTCATTATCTGGTGTAGGTGCAACTTGATGTATGGTTGAAAACACGCATGGCAAGATTTGAGACTGGTGTATAGTGCTCTTTAACAAAAGCAAGGTACCGAAAGAGACAAAAACAACTTCAATCTGATGTCAACTTTATTGTGAATGAGATGAAGGGAAATATTTAAGTTTTGTAAGTCACAATGACCATGCCATTTTGCCAAAAAATAGAAAAACGCTACCTGGGTAGCAATTATTCTACCAGGGTAGTAACATTGTCATTCTGAAACCCAGGTAAACGGTGAAAACACTAGTCATAACTTAAACTTTCAACAGGTCTCGCCATTTTACACCAGTATAAAGCTACAACAGTGTAAAACCCAACACAAAATTTTTACAGTGATCAGTCTTAGGGTTGCAAGTATGATTTGGAAATTACAATTGCGAGCCACATGAGCAAAAATACTTCCCACATTACCAATCTCAATGCTAAGGTTCTGTTATTGAGAACACAAACAATGGACAAAGAAGCAACAAAACCAAGAAACCAAACTTCATTTGCATGGAAGTGAATGCTTTTTTTAGCTCTGATTGCTGATGCAACAGCAAATCTTTGTTTTAGATGTACGATGCTTCAAAGAAAATACAATATCTGCAATTCTCCGAGATTCCTGGTTGGCCTCGGGTAGTATAACAGTCTTAATTCTTACCTGGTGTGTACCTAAGTAAACCTTACTTTCCCACAAGTACTATTACTGGCACAACTGATGGCAAGGTGAGAGGGCATGCCTCATTCAAGAAACACTGTATGATTTCTGACCACAGGATGGCTTAATAAGGTAACAAAATCAAAAGGTATTTAGACCATTATGGTTACGTCACTGTTGACAATGGCTAGCAAAGAGCATGTGCAAGAACATATGCATGCATGTTAGGTTTAGAGCGAGTAAATGCTGGCTCAATTGCACACAGAAAGTAGACGAATTAAAATCCTCTTTTCATTGTGACAACATGTGAAAGCGTGCCCTATAAACTCTTTTGCCAACCAGCCATGAAGTATTTTTTGGTAAACATTAATGATTCTATTCTTCAGTGAGGGCTCACTCACACTAGGCTGCCAAGTTTCTTAGCTACTTATTTCAGGCAAGTTAGGCTGGGTCACACCAGTAAATAGGGACTAAGGCGATAGAAAGGGAGGCAACGTGGATTTCCAATCTTTATTGATGATATTCATTCCACCTCAGACAACTTGAATGCCTTTTCCTTATCAACAAACGTACACTGAAAATCACACAAATGATAGGAAATTTATACTAATCTAAATTCAACTTGGCAAGTCACATTTCTTTCAGCCCAACAAGTTTAGCCATGACTGAATATTGATATACACTAATGACAAGAAAAAATCAGTTTCTTCGATAACTGCACCTAAGGAGCCTCAAAATACACTCAAAGCAAACAGTTTGGAATTAAATGAATCCTATATTAGCTGAGTACAAGTACACAGCCAGTGTGACATGTAAAAGTACAGCAGATTCAGGAATGGATCATCAATCACATAGAGATTTTGTGAGATACAAATACTGCCTCCAAAATTTCTTGGAATCACTAAGATTTTTCCCATTTCTTTGTGTGATATTCCTGTGTACAAAATACTTGAAGAATATATATGCCAGGCAGCTAAAACAATTTTACCTTCCTCTTCCTCAAGTTCTTCGGTTTCCTCTGTTCCTTTATTTTGCGGATTGTCTGTTGACAAAGGAAGATACCATTATGTCATGGACTGATCTTAAAGACATGCACACATCAAACCAAAGGATATTTTTAATGTGGGGGTATCAAAATGCTCAACTGGTGACTGCTCTTTGATGGATAGCAAAGTTTGAAACTTCAAAGGTGCAGAGTAGCTTACTTTCCAAACAGACAGAGAGAGTGCTTGGATTACAAATTATAGCCTTGTATGCTCACCAGGACATGACCGTAAGCAATAAAATAGGTTTGTGTGTCTGCACAAGGAGAAGTATTATACACAGGCTTCAAAATAAATGGACCCCCAGGCGAAATTTGCACTCGTACTTTGCAAAGTAGCTCCTTTAGGAAAAAGATACCCAGACTCCATTTTCTCGTAAAGATGACCACCCGAACGTACTCAAACAACAACAAGATTGGAAAATAGCCCCTGGGTCCTTAAAAAATGGCCAATGGTAACGAGCAAAATCCTGCATACCACGGGCCACTTCCTCTTTTAAGTGGTCCCTGGTCAGTGATGCCTTATTTCGAACCCTGAATATACAGTTATGGAAGGCCCTTCAAGTTGCATGGTTGCGGGATGACGAGAATTGCCCTTTAAAAGGGTTTAACATGACAGTGACTGCTGTCTGTTCTAATGTCTCTTTGTCCAGGCATTTCTATAGTATCATACTCTACCAGATATGGATAATAAGTTAGGTTTAGGCCATGGTGAGGGGTTAGGTTAGAGTGTAGAATAGGGATGAAAATGGAAGCAGTTTATTTCAATATATCTCTGAGAAATGTAAATAATGTGAATCTGTTACTGAAAGTCACATCTGTATGTCTACATGGTGTCAGAAAAAAGGGGTACCAGAACATAGAAATTTTGTGATGTACAGGTCTAACTGACACAAACAATGGCACCAACATTATCTTGCATCTTTCACGTGATGCCCCTTGAAAAAACAAAGGAAATGGTAGTTGCTGCCCCTCTTTCAGACCCTGTTTTGCTGTGATTTCTTGGGGGCCTGTGTCAAGTCCTGCTATTTGTAACCTTCACTGCTTGATGTCAGAGTGGTAAAGCATTACATTGTGAGTTCAACTGCAATTATTGGTTCTCCATTGTGAGTTCAAGTATGATACCCCTTCTCTCCATTTTCAGAAGGGGGCTCAATTCCCCTACCCCCTTTTCATTTCCATAAAAGTATAAATTGTCAATGTCTTGGTTTTTACTTAACAAGAGGACACTTTAGCAGCAATGTTTGAACTTACATAAATACAAGGTCTTTAAAACTCTTCAAACTGCACCTTATAGGGACCTTGAAGCAAGCTTTTGTCCCCCTGAATCCACTTGTAACTTTGGTCAAAGACAGTTTCAATTTAGAATCAGGGTTTAGCAGTAATAAATCCCCCCCCCTTTCTTTTTTGTGTTTCAGGCAGAGTCCCTGTTAGTCTTTTCACGCACTTTTTGATAAGGACTACGCAACTACATGGTAAAGTCCTATTAACGACATAATGTGCATGCAATTACTTCATTATACACCAAATTACGTACACATATCCATTTACATGCAAAGCTAAGGGGACATTGAAATAACATTTATGTACATCATAGCGCTTACAGGGAAATATATTTTTCTTTTTTTTTTACTTCATCGTAATGGCAGTATGCCAGTTTGCCCTACAGCAGGAATTAGTGTTAATATATGTGTGCATAATATGTGTGTTAATATATATGTGTGTATAACAATGCTGCAATGCTGAGTACACCTGTGGAGTATGCATGACAACCCGTATTAAAGAGGTTTGAAACTTGATAAGTTGATCATGTTCCATCCCCCCTCCCTGGGGTAAAGCCATCAAGGAGTACAACTCCATCAGAGTAATGTTTTGTTTTTGCCTTTCTACTGTAGCTGTTGGGACTTCCGAGACAGCTTTGGAGCCATACAGGGAAGTTAGATGCTATAGTAGTACGTAAACATTTACAATATTCATACAATTTGTTACATGCTATTTACACAAAGGGACTTTATTGATGCCCTAATGCATTCCATGAAACACTGCTTGAGGTAGTCTCTATCTTCACCTGACTTGACAAAACCAGAATGTAGGATAAGCTCACCTTCATCAGATTTGCCAGTACCCTCATTATCAAATGTGAGAGGTTCCTCGCTGTCTCCTGAAAAACGGTTGAACAACAGATCATTAAAAAGCATCAAGGTTACAAAGGTTACAATACCAGATATTTTATGGTGGAATGATTTATTCACAATCAACATTTCTCCAACCCCCCCCCCCCCAGTTGATAATGAAAATAAGTTTCAAGTCACCCAAGCAATCAGACACTGTATAACATGAATGACTTGTTCACTATCAACATTTTTCCTCCCCCCCCCCACCCTCGGTCGATAATGTAAATAAGCTTTAAGTAAGTCACTCAAAGCAATCAGGTACTGTAAAACCTTTATCAGAAACCCCCTCCATTCTATGTCACATTGCCTATTAAAGACAATGCTTCTCTGGGTACAAGAAGCATTTTAACTCTTGGTCAAATCTGCAACAAAATCCCAATGAGTTTGATTTGAAATTCTTGTTGGAAGACACTACTGTTTATTCAAGTTTTGACATCCTATATTGAATGCATGGTAAGACAAACAAAAAGCTGGTTTCAGAAACTTGGAAAGAATGGAAGAAGAGCTTATGAAAATAACCAAAATGACCGTTCAGGAGACTTTTACACATCTTCAGTATTTTTGTAAGCACAGGCCGAATTCTCATTTTGGATACCTCTCAAAATCATTATAGCTTCCCTTCAACGTATTAAAAGGATTCATTTAGTGTGTAAAAAAGCAATTTAGGAAATAAAATTTCAGGTTTTAAAGCCCTGCTTACACAATCATACATTTGTTAAAAATTTCATCATTCTTTTGTGTGACTGTGACAATGTTCATGAACTGACAATGTTCCCAAACAAACCTATGATCATGTAGACAGACCTCGCAACACAGTTGAACAGCATCCCACATGTATGATGGTGTTCAAACTACCTGCATGTTTCATCTTCTAGCAAATGCTCAAAACATTAGAGAACATTTTGGAATTGTGCAACCTCGCTGTCTGATGTGAATAATGACGCACAATGGTTACACGACGTGCGCTAAGAGTTTGTGTATGGGACACACAGTAAATTATGCAAAAATAAAACAGACTCGAGCACCTGTGAGACATTGACTCAGAAAAGTGGCATGAGAAGCATTTTACTGAACCAATTACTCTTCTTTGCAGCAGGCATTAGCTAAAAATCAGAATGAATATTGCCTCTCTGTTGCACCACTCTGATGTGCAACAGTCATCACATCTTGCTAACCGGCACATCATTGACCAATCAGATTCTCTTATGTACATCTGGAGATGTAGAGTCTGAATTTGCCCTGTTTATGCTACTTCATGTAACAGTTATGCTAGCCATACTACTTTTTAAGAAAAAGCCTGCCCACTAAATGCCACTCCACAGCAAGAAAAAAGGGAAACTACTACCCAAAGGAGTAACACTCCAGAAGGAACATACGACTTCATGAGAAATGGTCATAAGGCCTTGTAAGAACTGTCTTAAATGGCTCTTACACGATCACTACTTACATCATTCCATGCAGTTTGCATAAATAACTAATCATCTACTCTGCACTGGTTTCAGTATATGATAATAAAGCCTTCTTTCTTTTTCCATTTTGACTTTCCATAATTCCTGGCAACTTTTTCCATTCTATACTCATCAAAGTTGCAGTAGCAGAATCATAATATGTTGCCTTTGTGTTTAGCACACTGAAGGGTATTAAACAAAAATTTGCATGTGACATACATATGTCACTGACCAATCAAAGTGACATATCTATATTTGAAGGTGGTTGAATTTGCCCTCTGTTTAAAAATTTACTGACATACGCTGCTCGATCAATCAAATATAAGTTTCAGCCATAATGGCCAGAATACATGACTTAATATCGTTGTCCACTCTGCTTTGATTTGAAGTAGACATAAAAGACTAAAATTACAAGAATATTATATAGTGTAGAGGTTGGAAAATGAATTTCATTCACCCAACTCCCATTTTCATAGCTTATTCTGCAGCTGAGATATAAAATGATGAAATTTATTTACTTAATTTGAAACAGCTCATTGCACAATAATTTTTGATGTCCTTCTTGTTAAAACTCACACTACCTGCTTTTGTTTACTTTTGAAATTAAGATGTTTATATGACCTTGATTTATTTACTGTTCTCTTGCATAGTATGTTGTACAGAGAGGGCTTACATAGCCAAGTAATCCTATAGCAGTAAGAAAGTGATCACATTTTGGCAAAAAGTGCAGCAACTTTCAAAACACAAAGAAAGGTAAAGACCGTAATTTGAGAAGTACAAGAGTGACATTACAAATTATTGTGCAATCTATCATTTGAAGCTGATTGAATATAAGCTTCAACATTTTATATCTCAGCTCAGAAATAACTTGTGAAGATGGCAGTTGGGCCATTTGGATGAATTTTTCAACCTTTATAACATATTTTTAAATTTTTTTAGACTTTAAGTACACTTTAAGTGCATGATATATAGTGCCTTTTTCATTTTAACAATCCTCTACAATTACAATACGTTTATCAAACTGAACTTCTATTTTAAGCCTGTTCAAGTAAAGTGGCAATTTGTGAAATTTCCATCTCAGTTAACACTTTGCCACAGACATCCAAACAAAGTTTCTGTGTAATACATGTTAAAAAAATAAAACAAGCAGCAGATGTGACCACACTGTTAACAAGGCAGTAAGATTTAAAGGGAAAATGCAGTCCCTCCAATTTGAGTTAGTGTACCCCCGTATACTAGTTCAGGAATGGCCTATTTTGATCATGTGACAATATTTTTGTAAGTGAATTGTGAAATTCAAGAATTTCTCATTGCTTTACCTGTTGTTTGTAAAAGTTATGTTCAAAACGGCTTCAGAGGTGCTTGTAATGCAGTAACAGAGGATTTGCAATAGTCTGCTGATTTTTGAAAACAAATTTTGGGGCGACTGCTTATTGCCTTTAAGGGCACTGTGCTGTATAAAGTGCACTGGGTTCTTCTCTTCCTCTAGGTATGTAGGTTTATATCTAGGTCAGGGTAGTCAGAAGTAGCTTCCCACCAGAGTAAATTGCAGCCTGAATGAGCATTTGCCAACACCTATTGTTTAGTGAAAAACAAAATGTGTGTGTGTGTGTTAACATTTCCTCCGTGCTTCTGTACCAAATTCCACAAGCTGCTTGAAATTTGAATGGAACCTCTTAAAACTGTCTTGAGGAGGTTTCTGAAACACTGAAGAGCCAGGAGCCCCATGCCCCCCTCCCCCGTATGAATTTGCAATCCATGCATGATTCACATATACACTTCCTTGTATGAATGCTTTCTATTACCTGTGTGCAGCCCCAACAAAAAAGAAAAAAAAGTTCTGATTAATTTGACCTAGGACACTGCTCTTCTCCCAATTTATGACTTTTTTTTGAGCCAGTGTGTAGCCCATTCCCAAACAGGCATAGTGAATTTTACATTTGCTCACTAGACCCAGGTACTTGTACATTAGGGTATGAGATCTAAGGTCACCAGACAAAATACTGCTATGTTCATACAATACAGTTATACTAAGGGTTCCTAGCCAATTCTATCTGAAGGCTACTGTCAGATGAAAGTGCTTGCCATTGTTCACCCTGTGCACACTTTGGTGAAGCCAGTTCATTCCACACACAGCTTAACGAGCTAGCAGCAGGGGGCAAGACGTTTTGAGTAACAATAACCTTCCCTAGCGACCAGCATGAGTGGCAGACTTGTGTGAAAAGAAGTAGCTTGCCACATGTGGTTGATTTCAGTGAAAGGGCTATTGTGTGCATGCAGTGAGGATTTATAAGGCTTTGGGAAGTGAGCTTGAACTCCCATCATCAAGGATTGCTGAGACACTCCTTTTGTTACTGTAACAAAAGGGCCTGACAACTATGCCTGAGAGATCAACATTCACTGCCCAGAGAATCACTGGAGTGTGGATTTAAGACACTCCCACTTTGCATAAGCTGCAGCAGGGAGATGGTTAGTTAGTTCGATCAGGTTTTACAACTAAATTTTTAACCAATAGCATTAAGTCGGGCTGACCATGGCCTTTTTTCCAGTTGTGGCTCACTGGCTTGTTTTCCCTACTCCATTACTTATGCTGAGCACCAAGCACAATGGCAGTAGGTTCCATTTTTAAAGTCTTTGGTATGACCCGGCCAGGATTCGAACCCCTGACCTTCCTGCTGCAAGTCGGATGCTCTAACCACTTGACAATGCAGTCAGTTGGAGGGAGGTAGTTGGAGTACCAGTTTCACAGTTGACTCATACTGTGAAAAGGCCCATTGTTGTTCTCATCCTTCAGTAGCTGAAGGTTAGAATAATCTATCACCCCTAAAACTGTATGAAGTTTTCTTTGCAACATTCCCTACTATAATGTGTGCTGCCAAAATTTGGGTCACAAACAGACACACCTAGAAGGATAAATAAGTTTAAAATTTCTGGTTTAGTCTTCTCATCTAGCACTTCCACTGCACCTTGCACTAATTTCATGGTTATTTACGAACTGAAATTACATTATCAAATTGATCAGAAAGTCCTCTTCCAAATTGGGAGCAAACATAGGCATAGGAAGTGGGGCGCAGGAAAAAAGCCCCAGTCAAAAATGTAGGGGGCAGAACTACTGTATGCATCTGCTCCCCCCCAGATCCAAGGATGAAAACTCCTTATTTGTCCCTAATGTAAGAAATGTCAAAAAATTTGCAGTAATTTACCTTAAAAAAATGATGCACCAAATTGCATCTAAGGAAGCTCAAATATTCAAAAATTTTCCAAGGGGCGAACCCCCTCCCCTTAAACCCCTTCTCCAGGACAGCGATCTGAAACAAGGTTCAGCAGCCCCCCAGTCTTGAACAGCTTCCTACACCTATGGGAGCAAAGATATGAATGTACTTTTGTGCAACTGAACAGATAGATGGACAGATGGACAGAAAAACAAAGAGGAAACAGAGACAGTAAAATGACAAGAGAAAATAGAAACAGAAAAACAAAGAGAAAAAACAGTAAAGTTAACAAAATGACAAAAAGACCTGGTAAATTAGCAACAGATATGATACACTACCAGCTTCACTGTCAATATGAACAAGTTAATCAAAAAAAAATTACCTCCAGGAACTCCATCTGGTGCAGGAGATAGATCAGCAGGAGGGGGTAACCCATTGCTCGCATCTGAAACATATGAAAGTGAACATAATACTAAGAAATTGGGATGACTACCAGAAAAATATTCCATATGGCACCTGCTGAATTAACCACACTATTGCAAGTGTTTTAGAAATTATTTATTTTCAGGGTCACAACAAAATGGCGAAAAAGATGACATATCTCCACATTTTCATAACCTCAAAATAAATTTGACACTGTAGAGCATGGTTTCCCAACCTTGGGGTCATGAATAAGTTCAAAAATATTAGAAGATTTGTCACTTTTTATTGAAAATAGTAAATATCACTTATCCAGCAATTCTGTATTGCTAGAGATGACAGACTAACTAAACACACTGTTTACACCACTTTGTGAAGTCAAATGCAATCAATGGAAACAGTAAGTGTGGAGGTGAATTTGTGATTCTTTTGGGGGTATATTAGTTAGCAGTGGCACCCACCGAAAGGGGGAGGCTTAAGGGGCTTGAGCCCTCCCCCACCCACAAGGGTCCTCAGTGTTTTTTATTAGATGAAAATGAATATATGCTATAGTTTTCAACAGAGGTAAGGGGACTGGGGCAAATGGTTCTTTTCTAGAACGTAACAAACTGTCAAAAAATGTACAAATTTTATCAGACTTTTGTATAGCGAAAAACTTGCAATTCAAGAAGTCTCCAAAGGCCT
>WURT03647405.1:0-13313 GCA_009936505.3 Holothuria glaberrima | reverse complement strand
GGAAATTAAAGTGCCTAAAAGCACTGCCTAAATGCAGGTTTTACCATGAAAATAATTGCCTCCATTCATGCCCCTTACCCAACTATAACCTTATAAAAAAAACGAAACACTTATTATGGAAAGGAAATTTTCTAAAATCTAAATAGACATGTGACATTTCATGCTAGCATCCAAATTTAAAAATAACCCCAGTTTGGTCCCAGGAGTCCCTATAATAACCTGTACTTAGCCATTATTATCCGATTTTCATCATAAAATTCCAGTATGAACTGTATTGAATTTTCCAACATTAAGTAACTGGAGCCAATTTTCTATTGTCTCCTGGACCCTACTAAGGGCCCTGTCAGGGGTCCCATGACCATACACATGAACACTGGCTCTTCACTCTGATAGTGCACCTTTGGTAAAATTGAGACTACCCATCGTTGACCAAGATAACACCCACTGTGGGAAACTCCCTCAAAAATTTTCTGGATCAGCACATGCTGTTACTAGATAACTATCTATGCAAGTGAATGTATATTTGTAAAGGGAAATGAAACAAGTGAATTCACTGTATAACAAAAGAAATCACCACATGATAAGTTACAATGTCAGCGAAAGCAGGCTGAGGAAACCAAGATCAATCTTGTCTGAGAAAGCAAATGACGATTGCTATGCAATCCACATTTTTAAATGAAAAAATTTCCACATGTAAAATTCCCTAACAGAATTCATGCATCGGAGCAAATTAGGATATGATAATAGGTTAATGTTCTGTGAGGAAATGCCCTGTAGGGCTCATGCCTACCCATGTGGAAACCAATATGGTTCCTAAGAGCTACCATCCCAAGAAAACCAAAAACTGTTCCTATCTCTAGACTACATCAAGTCTGTCACTATGAAGTCTCATTCCATGAATAAATTAGACACCATCACATGACTTTGACCTACAAATTCATGAATGCTATCACTAGCATGGCTCAAAATCATGATTTTTGTGACTTTTTTCAAAAGGACGACCTTGAATACAAGGCCAAAAATCTGCAGGAGGAGAGTGATGTCACAATGAGTTTTATTCTGCCCAAAATTTGCACTCATGTCGAGATAACATCTTTCATGATTTCAAAAATATTTTCAAGCACTTATAAATTCCCTAAAGCCAGAGCTTAAAAATGAAGCTTTTAATGCTTCATAGGCGCCTTTTACTGGTTGCAAAAGACATGCCTCCCATTGCACTTGTTGGAGAGGATTTTTTCAGCTTCCACATCTGGTTAGCTGTTCTCCGTGTATGATCATCTGTTAAGAAAGTATTTCTCTTCTAAATGTCAAACGTATTATTTTTCTTTTTAGCAATATGGGACCGTGAAACGGGTAATTCAGTCTGATTTGCCATTCCAGCAGTCTGCACATTCCACTCTTGAATTTGTCACATAATATGCGCATTCATTCACTGATTTAATTTATCTGCAACAAGTATTATGAGGTACTGAAAAAAGCAAGATATACATAGCTTGCAAGGTTTTGTAGGTAGAGGAACATTTAGTCTGCCCTGCTCTCTGAGAATTGACAAATTACATATTATACATGGGCTATAAAATCTTGATATGAGGTGCAAAAATGGTGGGACAGTTACCGTCCACCCTATCCACTCCCACCCCACTCTGGGTCCTATGCAATCCCTACCCTTCAGACCCACTTTTTCAGTCACCTTTAGACAAAACAAAAACCAGAAGGAACATATTCACACATTAAGGTTTACTAGTCAAATAAGTGAAGCTACTGGGGTGTTTTTCAAACAATGAAGGAGATTTGCCTTCAAAATTGTTAGATGTCAGTTTGAAAACGCAGCTCTACATAATGACATATAACACAGATATTCTACAGATGCTCATATGCTCAGTCATTTGCAAAGAGTTCTGTTTGCCTACTTAATTGTTTATGTGAAATTGCTCCTATAAAAGCAAAAAGCCAAAAAGCAGGGATTCCTTTCCACTTGGATATAATTTTAGTGCTGGACTTTCCAAGTTGACACATGCAGTTTTTCTCGAAGTTCGTGTGCTTACATTTATGTGTAGATCAGCTATCATGTCAACATGGCCATAAATCAGCTCCTTCCTTTTAATTCCAGGATTACAGGTCAGAAATAACACCCAAACATGTATCACACTTGATAAGTCATGTTTACAAGGTTTAAACAAATTGAAATCTGGTGATCTCAAATGACCTTTAACCTCCACTAACAACAATGCATGTACTCCATGTGGGGTACCAACATGCCAAGTATGAGATTCACACATGTTTTGCTCTTTGAGATATCACTGTTTTCAGCTTTTTACGGTTTAACCTCTGGTGACCTCATACATGAAACAGGCCCGTAGCCAAGGGGGCAAAGCCCCCTGAAAATTTTTTCACCCCCCTAGAGAAGTTTTAAGTTGTCATTGACTTAATACATTTTTACACATTTTTCCCCCTTGAAAATTTTTGCACCCTCAGAAGCTATTTTGCCCCTTCCCCCCATCAGTACCTTGTCTAGCTATGGGTCTGACATGAACTATGACCTCAAGCATACCAACAGCCTGTGCACTCAATATTGGATGCCAATACAGCAAGTACAAGATTAATTCAGACAGGTTGTTTTCCTTTGGGTATCATGTTCAAAAGGTTTTCACAGTTTGACCTTGACCTTGGTGAACTCAAATGACCTTCAACCAAGTCCAGTAAATATTACAGAGGGCATGTATTAAATGGGTACCTGAATGCCAAAGTATAAAGATTGATACATTTTTATGCTTTTCTCCTTGAGATATAATGTGTAATAACCCATGTCACATACATCATTCTCAGGAGTAAGCCTGACTGTTGTGTGGAGCTTCCTTTTGTAATGGTGGGTCCTAAAGTTGAAATTAGCAAAGACCTTGATCTGGGTCAGAGGGAGTTCTGCAAGAGCAGCCGATGTTGCAGACTCCATGAGAGTGTGATTAAGCTTTGCTTAAGGGCATGGAGTCTAGCTATCTACCAATAGAACCCTAATGGAGTCTTGGAAGAGCCAGGGGCTGGGGGAGGGGGGAGTGCAGGCTACAGCATGTGTCCGAATAATAGCATCCCAGCAACCTTGTAAACAGACAACAAAACTAGACTCTTGTGGCCAAGTACGTATCAAAGCCTCCAAAGATGGTGTTAAAAACAAAGAAACTAGAACTTTAGTTACTTCTTGTTGAAATAAATGAGGTACAAGTAGGAAAAATTAGTTAACAAATGGACTCTATACAACTTGCCCATGTTTACTTCAGCAAGTAACAATGGACTTTTAAGAAGACTGTTCACATGCTATGCAAGAGACAAACCAGGAGTTCAAAGATATCATCGCAAGGTTCTCAGATACAGCAGTAATCTCACCTTTTCAGTTACAAATCCAACTATACTGTAGCATGCCATCAATATTACAACAGTTCAATACATTATTTAGCTGTTAAGCAGGATGTATTCTACCTTCTGAGAGAATGCACCCTATTTCAAAAACTATTTATACTCAAAATTTACATAGTACCAGGACACAGTGTTTGCATCGCAGACTACAGGCTCCTGTTACTGACTTTCTTGCTAAATTTTGAGGCTGAGTTGGGCCTGTGTATGCAGCTACAACCAAGACAGTTGAAGAGACCTGCATGAAGGTTACATATTTGGGCACTTGTAAAGCCTTAGTCGCATGCCCAAGCCTAATGCCTGGGGTAGTATGTGTACAGCAGCTTTTAATTCTGGAATTTTTTGTCTATAAAGCACACTACTATAGCCTAAAGCAGCACAGGATAATAAATGAGTCAATCCAACTGTGAAAGGGCTAATCGTCCTTGGAGATTTGACTTAGTACTTTGCCCAAAATATCTATTTTTTTTTTTTTTTTTTCAGATCAAAACAAGTACATGCAATATGTAAGGTGAAGTCAGAGAAATGGCCAAAATTGCACTTAAAGAAATGAAACACTCAAAAGAACTCCAGTAGATGAATGCAAGTGTGCTCAGACTAATCTCGTTTTGATCTTTACATATCACACTGAAAAAATTGTATACATTGAGCCACAAAAAATGGTGCACTATAAACTACATGACAAAATCTACAATGCCACCCACTGAAGCTGTTGGCTGCATGAATAAATGGTTATCCTTTTGACCGTTTTGTACTTTAGTAATAATAAAGAGCCAGTCCGTTTGAGGCTGCAATTCAATTCAATTCAAATTTATTTCTCATATGTTTTACAAAAGTTGCAAGGAAGCCTAACATTTTGTGCAAGGGCCAGAAAGATGGCTGAGGTGTTTTGCATAAAAGCAGTTTTTTCAAGGTTCATACCATTTTACCTCATGGTGACCCCACATGACCACTGAGCTGTGAACTCCACCAAAACCAAGTCTTACTCTATGTGAAGCACCTAAATACATCATATGATTCTTCAAAGTTTCCTTCCTTTCAAATAAAGTTTATTGAATTCAAATCAATTCATTTCTCATGTATAACCTACACAACTCATCAACAAAATGAAATTTAAACTGACTTTAAACTAGTTGGGCACTAGAAAAAAAAAAAAAAAAACACTGTTCATTGAAGCTATAGTGACCATGCAACAAAAGAAACAAAAAAGTAAAAAGTTATCATGCCTGTAAGGTTTTCACCGTTTAACTTCAAGCAGGGAGTTGACAACTCCCTGCTTCAAGTGAACACAAATGACCCTTGACCTACATAAAAACAGGTATCATCTGCCTCCTATAAAGGGTTGTCCACATGCCAAATACGATATCCTTCTTAATTTCCTATTTTGAGATACTGTGTTTATGACCTCTGGTGACCTTTAATAACCTCTGATCTCCACCAAAAACAACACAGATCATTTACTCATCCGGGGAGTATCAACATGCCACATATAAGACCCCTTCAGTCACCCTTGTTGAGATACTGTGTTTACAAGCAAAGCCTGAGTGTACAACATACATACACACACATCACTATCACATAGATTCATCTGTCAATGGCAAGAAATCAAAAAGTTACTAAAGTTTGCCAGTAGTAAAACACACTGTTGCATTGCCTGCAGGCACGTGAGATGGGGATCTGGATGGGTGTTCCTGGGACAAAAATATGTTGATCTCAGAGCTTACATTGGCCACTGGCTCTTTAATTTTAGAGCAATATTCATACCATAACAGCTTGCTTATCTGAAAAACTTTTTTAGTTCAAACACCCCCTCCCCCTCCCCCATGTGAAATGGCACCTTAAGTGCCATATGTACTGCTATGTGCCTTAAATACACATTTGTCTGTGTGAATGGAAAGCTCATATACTGTTCAAAAAACAATTTGTTTGTTTTGAAACTGTTTTTTATGCAAACAAAATTGCAGGGAGAAAGGAAAAATGATATAGAATGTGGAGCATCTAGCCAGGATATTGGATTTCTCTTGTCAGTCAAAGTCTTGTTGAATCTTAGCACTCAGTTTGAAACTTAATTAACTTACAAGCTGTACAACAAAACATGAAGCCCTTTCTCTGTCGGTTGTGACTCAGGTAGAAATGAAGGCATTTAGCATTCAATTTGACAACCACACTTTGACTTCCTATATTCAAACAAATGCTCTTGAATCTTGGCTAAAGTTGTGAGTGAATGTTGTTTACAACAATACCCATTTACTATAAATAGGCCTATCTCACCAAACGTGTATTTATATCTGCGCAAAAGACTCCGATATGCATCAAGTTTGTACAATCAGGCATTACAAATATGCACTATAAATCAGATTTTTATTTGTCTCTAATTGCTCACATGCTGCAGATCATTTTAAGTTGCCCACAGACACCTTCAAGCTAACCTTTGTGGCTTTTTCTTTAAAACTTTAAAATTTTTGAGAACCCTGTGAGTAAATGCCGACCTGGGCAAGAGATTTCCAACTTATTCATGGTGCAAAGTAACACAGAAGATGGATATACCAGAGAGCTGCTACTCTAATGTAGCTCCCTGGATATACTGTACCCATACATAGGCTATTCATAGCTCACATGTCATTATGAGACTACAATTCAAATACATATAAACATTATGAAAGCTAAAAAATGTGACTCTCCACTTGAATTCAAATGGCTGATGGTCATATTATTTTCATCAAGTATGTAAAATACCATTTAAAATTAAAAATTTAAAGAATTAACCCCATAGAGAGCTATCAAATTTCTGTTTTTCAGTCACTTAATAATTAGGCCTATATAAAGAATGCAGACATAAAAGACAATTCTGAAAATGCAAGTATACCCACCCCGGTGAAAGTCCACACCAGCCTGCCTCACTACTGTAGTAATTATAGTAATTGCAACACAAATCAGTGACAGGACTATTAAATAACTGTCTCACCATTTTCAGTGCAAGCCTGATGAGAGTAAAGAAAGCATCTTTTATATGCAGGGAATTCCAGTAAACTCTTTCCTCTGATTTGAAAAAAAGAAGAAAAGCTTTAAAAGTAGACACATACATCCGGAATAAATATATCCACTTGTAAAGCCAGACTACCTCCTGTACAGCTGCCTTTCAAATTTCAATGTTACTTCCTTTTTGAATTATTGTTAGATTCTGTTCAATTAGAAGCACGACCAAAATGCAGAAAAAAGGTTTCACAAGTGGAGAAAAATTTGTCCTTACACACAACCAGAAGAAATATGATTAGATGAATGCACTCCACCATGCAAAAGCCAACAAAGATTGGCACTGCGTCATTCTAAAACTTAATCGATCTGAGAGGTCATTCCGTCTGAGTATAAACACGACCATTTCTCTCACTCTTGGCACAGCAACACTTCACATTCTCTCTCACTTTTTTGATATAAGCGTTTATTAATCTAACACGAACAAGCCAGTGTCCTTCCAGTGTAACCGGTGTTGTGATTGCATGCATCATCACCCGACATTCTTCTTCACACTGTCCAACTTTTGTGTTCCAGAGCTAATAAATTTAGCACAAACAGTTTTGAAAGAAACTGTTCTGTGAGTGTGGAACACACAAAAAGATGGAGAGTGTCACACTTGACGACATTCTTCAGAAACTGATAAACCTCCAAGATTTCAACACTTTACTGTATGGTCCGGTCACATATCCTGTGAGAACATGCTGGTGTAGTTCTATATAAAAAGTATGTTATGTGCATCCCCAGAAAATTAAAACTTACGATGTTTGTAACACAAGACACTTCAAATATGTGCATGGAAGTTGGGTGTACTGTCTCCTGTTTGCAGAGGTTTGAAAAAGATATGCAACGGAACAGACTTTCAAGATAATGTGATATTTCTCAAATATAAAGTGAATTTGTAAGCATACAATGCTAATTTTACCAAATACCTTTCAACTTAGTTAAAATCAGCATTGAAATTCTATCAAGGGTAACTAATTGTTTACACAAAGAATACCACTGTAGACACAAAGATAATTGTTTAATTATGCATACAACCTTAATTATATAATCAACATACGTACACAAAGGAGAAGGACATTCGCAAATGTACCTCTCACGGTAACTTCCGTGGTCTCGTAATTGAAAACAAATACAAAATGTGCATTAGTGTGTCTTGGAAATGAGTAACAAATGTATATCGTTCACGAAGCAAAAATATGTTCAAAGTGAGCAGCTTTTGTGCCATACGTTGCTGTCTTTTCTTTCTTCTTCTTTACTTCTTTAAAGATGTCTTTTAACAACAAAAATTTTGACAGATGATTTGAGTCTGATGAAAATCAGCTGGAGGTGCTTTTAAAAGTTTTTTTTTTTTTTTTTTTTCTATTCCATCATTTGAAGATGTGCTTAACTGCAGCATAGTTGCCTTATTCACACAAATGAAGCATTTTTACTGTAGGGCCCCCGGGGATCTGCCAAGGTGCAATATTCTGTTTATTCAGAGTGCAAGTGTGATCCTGGGCGGGCATGGAACCTGTTAAAAAAGGTCAACTGTCACAAGAGGCCTCTAGATAACTGCATCAAGTTGGAGTCTGATGGGAGGTTTCGTGTCTTGACTGATGTAGGTCAGAACCATATGTCATCATCCTTCAGGCAAGAAAGAAAGACTGCCTCTTTTTAAGTTGCCACTAACTTATTGAACACCTGAAAACAAATTAGTCCTTAGCTGTTATGTATAAGTTTCCGAACCATGTTTGGCCTAATGAGAGCATATTATGTACCCCGATCCCACCACCTGGCTTGTTCTGTTTACTAGGTCAACAATGCATCAGCCATCTTTTCAGAAACATTTCCATTTAAATTTAAAGCCACACACTCGTCACCCCAAAGAATATTTTTAGTGTGGGGGTATCAAAATTCTCAGCTGGTTACAGCTCTTTGATTGACAGCAAAGTTTGAAAATTCAAAAGATGCACAGTCGCTCACTCATTCCACACAATGCAGAGAGAGTGCTTGGATTACACACTATAGCCTTGTATGCTCATGAGGGCATGGCCTTGAAGAAATATAATAGGTTTGTGTCTGTACTAAGAGGATTTTTACAAAGTTGTGGGAGGAGCTACAAGTTGCACAGTTGGGAATATTTTAACTGTCTGGGATGGTGAGATTTTCCCTTTAACATTCACTACATGAAAGCTTGGAGATTAGGACATGGCCAAATTGCAAAGGAGTTCATAATCCTCCTTAGTAACAGTAAGAGGAATGCCTCCAAAAAAAAACCAGAAAGCCAAAAGGCTTAGTGATTCCTTGCGGAAAGGGGGATGCTGTGTCACACAGAGGTTCATCCCTTAAATATATACTTCTTGACTACATTATTTTTTGCAATGCCTACACAGTTTGATCCCTGGTGACCTCACATGACTTTTGAACCCCACCGAAACTTAAATAACAAAAAAAAGATGAAAAACAAAACATGTCTTAGAAGATATTTATCTGTGCTCCCTTCCTTGTAATGTCATGCTTATAAAGTTTCAGTTTTTGACCTCTGGTGACCTCAAATGACTTGTGACCAACAAAACAAAAGGGTTCCTCCTCTCAATATGTGGTAGAGCATCCGCTTCTCACGCGGGAGGCCCGGGTTCGATTCCCAGGTCGAGTCTTACCAAAGACTTTAAAAATGGAACCTTCTGCCGTTGTGCGTGATGCTCCCCATAAGCAATGGAGTTAAGGGAAAACAAGCCAATGTGCCACAACTGGAAAAAGGCCGTGGCTGGCTCGACTTAAACCAATTGGTTGGAAACTGGGCTGTTAAACCTCATCTAACTAACTAACTCAATATGACAAATCTAAATACCAAGTATGAATAGCTTTTATCCTTCCCATCTTCATATGTCATGTTGATACAGTTTTAGTCTTTGACCTCTGGTTACCTCAAATGACCTACGACCTTCACCAAAAACAATAAGGATTTTTCTCTCGATCACCATGACAAATCTATATACCATATAAAAACTGCCCATCACTGCTATCTTGAGATATCCTATTTACAAGCCCTTTAAAAAGTTTTTGCAATTTAAACTCCGGTGACCTCAGATGACCTTTGACCACCAAAGACAAAAGGGTTCTTCCTCTCAACATGACAAATCTATACATTAAATATGAAATGTTACTGTCATTGCTATCTTGAGATATCGTGATTACAAGCCATTTACAAGGTTTTTGAAGTTTAATCTCAGCGGGCCCATAGCCATCACGGGGGGAGGAGGGGGGTTCAGGACAATGCCCCCAAAATATTTCTTCCCCCCAGATGAAAATTGAAACTGTGTAATAATTTAGGTGCTGGAATGTTTTATGTCCCCCCAATCACAACACTTGCCCCCCTAAAAATGTGAAGCTGGCTACCGGACCGAACCTCAGTGACCTCAGGTGACCTTTGACTTCTACCAAAAACAATAGGGTTCTTCCTCTCAACATGACAAATCTATGTACCAAGTATGAAAAGCATCCGTCATTCCTATCTTGAGATATCGCGATTACAAGGTTTTCGTTCTTTGACCTCTGGTGACCTCAGATGACCTTTGACCTCCACCAAAAATAATAGGGATCTTTCTCTTTACATGACAAATCTATATACCACATATGAAAAGTGTTGGACATCCCTATCTTTAAGCATCACAAATGCACATACATACACACATATACACACATACAACATCACCATGGGATAGATTGCCTGCCTGCCTTTGGCAAGGAATCAATAATCATGAAATGAAACATTGATAGGTTTACTCCTAGAGATATGCATGCACATGACAGTACACTTAGATACATCTACCGAAGTTCATTATCTACAGACCACAGGAAAATCTTATTTAAAATCATTCTGCAAAATATCTTTGTCTTCCTGACAAGCATGAGATCTGATAATGGTATGGTCATCAGCAAATTGAAATACTGCCAAAGGAAGACGCATAGGAAAGACCACTGACACAAGAAAAAATATAACAGCGACCAAAACAAACCCATGTGGTACACCACTGTTGATAATATCCAATCAGAAAACATCCCTTGAAAGACTGCCCTTTGCTGTCACATCCCCAGGAAGTCCTGAATCCAGACAAGAATGTTACCTCTAATTCCAACCAACAGTATGTATTGTTGAAATGAGTTTACTTCAATATGAGGTATTCTGTCAAAAGCAGAGCTAAAGTCAATTACAGTATAAAAACAGCAATTACCAGGTTGCATGAAGAAGTATCTAATGAAGGAGAAATAAGATGATGAACTCTGGATATCATAAGCTGCAATCAATCTTGGACAGAGCTGTTGGGACACTTTGTCATAATATTCTTGAATCTCAGTTCCCAGGCTTACAAGAAACCCCCGCTCCCCCTCCCAATGTTGCACAGACAGAGTGACTGTGGGCCATGAACTGGATAACTGTGATGTACACTGTGAAGGGGAGCGGAAGTGTCCCAACGAGTTTTGTCCAAGATTGTCTGAGCTCCAAGCGAGCCATTAACAAGAACAAATTCAATAGAAAAATGGTTATTTTCTCGAGCAGACATATTCAGAAAAGTTTTTTCGAAGGCTTATAGGTCGGAGGATTTTAGCCAAATGAAAGCAGAATTCAAAAGTTGGTTTAATGTGTTGTTTTGTTAATTTTTTTATATGTATTGTTGGTTGGGGCGATCATAATAAATACACTGTTTCACGTATGTGAAGGGAATGTCAGGCAGAAATATTTACGTCTCAAAACAACATTTACGACAGCCATTTTAAAAAATTAACAGGAGGATGATAGCTATAAACAAAAAAATTCTTCCATGCTGGATAGGAATGCCTCACTCCTACTGCAAACTGGTAGTAAGAAAATGAGATACTAACTGAAAGAGTGCCACGATCTACCATGAAAAGTTTAAAGTCATAACTGCAAGCCAAGCTTTTCATTAAAACGATGGTAGATTGTTAGGTAGGGCTGGTTTTGGACACATATTTTAGCCAATTTGACATCTGTGGTTGTATTTTTCACATTATATGATGCTGTTAAGGAATCTATTTTGCCTTCTTTTAACCGAGACAATTTCTTTATGTTTTGCTTTCAAATTTGCTTTCAAAACAAATGGTAGACCGTTTGTTAATACCTTCCCAGTTAAAATATGCACCCAGTCCACCCACCACATGTTATCATGCAAGATATGAGTTCTCGAGACTTCTATCCTAACCTTTTTTTATTTCTCCACCCTAACCCTAAGCTTGTGACTCAATAGCTTGCATGATATGCATGTCTCGAGAAATGATGTGATACCTTACAAAACAAAACAAGGATTTGGTGCAATGTGTCACCATTACATGAATATGTATATAACTTTTATACCCTGCATCAGAGTATTTATTTTTCTTTACCTTCACCATCTGTTGTATGCTCAGTTTTACGTTCTACGTAGTTACTATCAGGGAACATGTGACTCTTTTGAATAAATTGAAATAAATAAATAAATTAATACATACTTCTGTTGACTGTTCTACTTATTTGATATCCGTTCAGCCAGTGTGATCCCAAAATATGTCACTGTTAAAAATAGCTTCCTGAACGAGAGGGTGCTTTGAACTTATTTAGCTACCTCCTCAATGCTTTCAACCATAATAGTATTATATTAACAAGAACTTTAATATGGACCCAGAATATGCTGATTATGCTCTGTTATTGTCCTCTTATCCAATCAAAAAACACCACCCTTTTGCAACTCAACCCAGCATAAAGTAACACCGCCTGCCGCGAGTAGTTCTAACTTCTCGAAATTCTAAGACAATCTCGGACGAAACTGTTAAAACACTTTGTCATAATATTCTTGAATCTCAGTTCCCAGGCTTACAAGAAACCCCGACTTCCCTCCCAATGTTGCACAGAGAGAGTGACTGTGGGCCGTGAATTGGATAAGTGTGATGAACATTTTTAAGGGGAGCGGAGGTGTCCCAATGACTTTTGTCCAAGACTGTAGCAGTTTCTCTCAGGATAAAATCCAAATTGGTTCATCCAAAAAATATTTTTATCAAAACCTTTTGTTAATCTAGAAGAAATAAGCTTTTCCATAGTTTTACTTATAATGGATGTGTATAAGAAACAGGTCTATAGCTGGATCATGCAGCTATAGGTTTGGGTGACCTCTTGTACAATGGTATAAAAGTTGCCATTATCCATTCCAAAGGTACAATTCTATAAGAGACAGAAAATAGGATAGCACCATTCTTCCAAGCTTAAGAAAAATTGGCAAAAGCCCACCTGGATCAGCTGATTGATTTGCTTGTGTTCAACTACAAATAAGGTATCATTGACCTCATCCACAGTAAAACTTGATAAATTGATAGAAACACTCAACTGAGTTACACAGAGTCCAAATTTGATAAATCCACTGGTATGTATGGCTGTGAGCAGTGGAAAGCAAAAATGTGTGCATGAAATTTTGAGCGGTTTCATTAGCACAGGTAAATAAGGTGTCATCAAAGTGCAGAGAAGTCACAGTTGATGTCAGATTCTGTGAACTTTTATCATGTAAATTCATGTTTTTGTAATATTTCGTTTCGTTTATTGTTTTTTCGCTTTACATATATACATACAAATGAAGAATAACTTTTTACATAGGAGTTAATGTATATACGATATGTACATAGGCGAAAGGAAGTACACAAAAAACCCCAGAGGGCTTCAGAGCGTGTACTCCCTATAAACAAAAAGAGAAAAAACAGTAAACACGTGAACAAACTGCTACATCAGTAGCAAAAAAAATAAAAGGTGATCAAAAACACAGAGAAAAGACCAAAAGAAGAGGATGGGTGTTGATTTGTGAATCTTCCTGGTAATACTTAACATACAAAACCATACTAAATTTATACAGTAGTGTTGGTGGAAATTA
>WURT03647374.1:6280-19350 GCA_009936505.3 Holothuria glaberrima | reverse complement strand
ATGATGCACCAAATTGCATCTTGGGACCCACAAATATCACAAAATTTTCCAAAGGACTAAAAAATGTCGAAATTTTGAAATAATTTACCTTAAAATTTTTTCAAAATGATGCACCAAATTGCAACTTAGGACCCTAAAATATCAAAACAATTTTCGATAGGACTAAGAAATGTCAAAAATGTGCATTCATTTACCAAAAAAGTTTTAAAAAATGATGCACCAAATTGCATCTAAGGACCCTAAAATATCAAAATTTTCCAAAGGAGTAAGATAAGTGAAAAAATTGCATTGATTAACCTTAAAATTTTCCAAAATGATGCACCAAATTGCAACTTAAGACCCTAAAATATCAAAAAAAAATTTCCAAAGGACTAAGAAATGTCAAAAATGTGCATTTATTTACCTTAAAATTTTTCCAAAATGATGCGCCAGTTTGCATCTAAGGACCCTAATTTATCAAAAAATTTTCCAGAGGGCAGATTACACCCCTCACCTCAGACCCCTCCCCCAGGACCGCGATCCGAAACAAGGTTCAGCCCCCAGTCTTGAACAGCTTCCTACGCCTATGATATTATGTGGTTGCCTTTAATTTGTAGAACTTTGCTCATGTTCCTGTTGCGTATTGAGCTGCACACGTAGATAATATTTTACACAACGAAAAGACGAGGATCTAGACTTAAACTTTATTTTGGAAGACTTTTTACGATCAAAGAGTGTCTAAGATATCATGTTTGTAAATAGAAAAAACAAATACTATAGTTTCCCATTGTAAATGGAGTGTTAGATTATTGACTTATTCGTTAAAAATTCGTATCTTGTCATTTTGTAAATATAAAGTGGAAATGAGTCGACAGTTTCTATGTCCGAAGACAAAAATACATCGATGTTAAAAATGGCGCGCCGTAGTGATGATATGTTTTTTTTTTCTTGTTCTGATTCATACTGTCTTGATCTTTGAAGAAAGCTCAAACAAAACCCTGTAACTAACCTCACTAAGGGTGACGCTCCCCACCCAGAGAGAAAGTGACCCCCAACCCCCTCCAAAAAAGAGACAAAGAGATCCCTTACAACATAGTCAGGTAGCGGATCGGAAAAAGATTCTCCTATAACAACTTCACAAGCTTTTTTAGTAGAATTGTGAAACAGGTGTAGAGACTTTCTTTAGATGGCTAGGAATAAGAAAAACTTGTTTCCATAAAAATATTCATGTCAAAAATATTTTTAATGATTATTCTCTTTATAAAATTATATTACTGACCATATTGTGTTTGGCAGCCATTTTGAATGATTGTTCAGTTCAGTTCAGTTTAGTTTATTTCGTTTATAAATACATTTACATACCCGCATACATGCATATTATAAAACAAGGTGCAATGGTGAAATGTAGACAGGACGCCAGAAAAAAACAGTAGCTAGCGACCTTAAAAAGTAAGACAAAAAGAATAAGAATAGAAGAATAAGAATAGAGAAACACTAAACACGTAACTGTGACCCAAACTATTTACTAGCTAGTCTGTTATCACTTGATATCATGGTCAGGGTACTATAACCTTTCCAAAAATATTAGGACAGAGGGTGTCTGGCGGTGTGTATAAAAGTGCCTTTGGCCCACGGCCTGAAATACCTTTGAAGAAAACAACTTTGTGTCCACCAGTATTAAAATTCAAAATGATCGCCATATGTCAAAGTTCACAAAAACACTTTCCAAGAACATTTTCATCCTTGTTAACAGTGATTTATTCTTGTCTTTATCTTCATAAACCTAAGTTTTAATAAAACATAGGATATGTTCAAAAGAGCAGCCATTTTGAAATCCAAAATGGCGGCCACTAAAGGAACAATTTATTTTAAATGGGGGTTTTTACATTCTTACACACATACATATGGTGTTCAAGCCATTTTCCAAATTCTAGTCAAAAAGTTTGTCACTTCGTATTTTTGGTCCATCTGCTACTGGACTAACGAGAAGAGCCCGTTTCAGCCTACGCTCGATAGAGAAAATGGACATGAAGAATATTTTGCATTAGTTATGTAACTTGCAAATAATGAGACGTAGCCAATAACATTTCCTCCCACCCCACTGTTTTAGGACAATATATTTCAAACTTTCAAAAGGAAAACGAGAATTCAAACATTTATTGACGTTTCGATGATTATTGCACCAGATTTCAGCTTTTTCAAAAACAATGACTTCTATTTGTACAGCAATGTATGTCACCGGACATGCTATTTTATATGACTGATCAAGGTACCGCCAACAGAACACATTTCTACTCAGTGTGATGCAACAAACAATCAAGTATGAAAAGTATCCACATATCCCATCTTTAGTGATGAAGTGTTAACCAGGTTGACAGTGAATGACCTCCGGTGACCTCATCTGACCTTTTGCCAACCAATAAACGTAGGGATCTTTTCACTCAATAAAACGCATCTAAAATAAAAAAGGATAAATTTGAAAAGCATCCATCCCTTCTTGAGGTATCGTAATAACAAGGTTTCTACGTGATCGACTGCTGAGCTCAGAGGACCTTTGACCTCTACCAAAAACGATACGGTTCATCTACTCAATTTAACGCATCTGCATGCGAAGTATGATAACATCCATTATTATTCTTATCTCAAGAAATTCTGTAAACGAAATTTACGGTGTTTTAACTCTCAGTGGTGTTTACAGTTGACCTTTAAAATCCACTAAAAAAGTTACGGGCCCTTTTTACAATAATAGTCTACACCAAATACCAAGTATTTGGACTTTCAGAGTTACCTCTTTTAAGATACACTGTAAGCAAGGCTGAACATCGGAAAGACGTACACATACTCCATGTGTTCACGTATATTCGTAGAAGGAGTTGCGATGCATAGGTTTCTCTCATCATGAAAGCCAAAAACTGATAAAATATGTTAACCAGAAAGCCCGCAGGCTTAGTAATTCCTTGCCAAAAGGGGTGCTTTGTTACACCGCTGATTTACACTTTTTGACTACATCCTTTTTACGATGTGTGTACACTTTTCCCCTGCTGACCTCACATGACCTTTAAACCCCACTAAAACTTAAAAAAAAAATAGAAGAAGTCTTAGAAGGGTTGGTTAGTTAGTTAGATGAGGTTTACGGCTCAGTTTCTAACCAATTGGTTTAAGTCGGGTCGGCCACGGCCTTTTTTCCAGTTGTGGCTCACTGGCTTGTTTTCCCTACTCCATTGCTTATGCTGAGCACCAAGCACAATGGCAGTAGGTCCCATTTTTAAAGTCTTTGGTATGACCCGGCCAGGATTCAAACCCCCGACCTTTCGGCTGCAAATCGGATGCTCTAACCACTTGACCATGCAGTCGGTCTTAGAAGGGATTCTTCTGTGCTCCCCCTTGTAATGTCATGTGTCCAAAGTTTCAGTTTTTGACCTCTGGTAACCTCAAACGACTTGTGACCTCCACCTAAAACGAAAGGGTTCCTCCTCTCAACATGACTTACCTACATACAAAGTATGAAAAGGCTCTGTCGTTACCATCTCCACATATCATGTTAATAAGGTCTTCAGTTTTTGACCTCTGGTGACCTCAAATGACCTTTGACCTTCACCAAAAACTAAAAGGGTTTTTCCTCTCAACATGACACATCTATATACCACAGTGTCTGTCATTGCTGTCTTGAGATATAGTGATCATAAGGTTTTTGGTTTTTGACCTCTGATGACCTCAAATAACCTTTGATCGCCACCAAAAGCAATATGTTCTTTCTTTCATCATGACAAATCTATATACCAAATATGAAAAGTGTCCGTCATTACTACCTTGAGATATCGTGTTTATAAGCTTTTTGTGTTTTCCTCTGGGAACCTAAGATGACCTTTGACCTCCACCAAAACAATAGGGTTCTTCCTCTCACCATGATAAGTCTATATACCGAATATGAAATTGTCCGTCATAGCTAACTAGAGATATCGTGTTTACAAACCATTTACAAGGTTTTCGCAGTTTAACCTCTGGTGACCTCAAATAACCTTAGACCTTCACTTAAAACATTAGAGTTCTTTCTCTGAACATGACAAATGTATAAACCAATTATGAAAAGTGTGTGTCACCGCTATCTTGAGAGATATGTTTACAACATTTTTGGTTTTTACCACTGGTGACCTCAAATGACCTTTGACCTTTACACTGCATATGGTAAGTGTCTACATTGCTACCTTGAGATATTGTGTTTTCAAGCTAAGTGTCACATACACACATAAACACCCACACATACATACACACACGGCATCAACATCGAAAAGTGTCAGTCATTGCTACCTTGAGATATCGTGTTTAAAAGCTAGGCGTCACATACACACATATACACACATACATACACACACCACGACATTACCATCGCAAAGATTCTTTGCCTGCCTTCGGCAAGGAATCAAAAACCACACAAAACACATGAACTTTAAAACCTAGCTCGTTGCAAATTGGTGGTGATGTTTTAAGGCCTCTTTACATGATTCCACCGTGTAAAATGCGTCTAAGACAAAATTCATGCCTCTTGCAACGTCACACGCCAAACTCAACAACATGACCAATCAGGTAAGTGTAAACAGACAACGTGCTTAGTGTATAGACTTTACGCTAAACAGCATTGCGATAAGGCCTGAACAAACTGACAGAAAGCATCGTACACATCCGATTGACCCATCCGTCTGAAAAATCCCCCAACGGATGTACGAGTATTGGACGCACTGTTGGGGAACGCACCTTGAAAGTAGGTTTTTAAAAAAATATTGGAGCATTGCAAATTGGAAATACCAAGAAACTACAGAAGGTCATCAAGCGAGACAATTGACCAGTTCAGTGAAGCTACTACGCGACGGAGGATGCGATCGAGGGGAGGTAAATGTTACCTACGCCGATCGCAAGAGGACGTGGTCTGTGTTCCATTTCAATAGATCCTAGGATTGACATTAGTTTTTGGTGGAAGCTATTTACGAGGCGACTCGTCATCATTCTGGTAGACAGCAATCTAAGTGATTATGACTTGAATCATATCTGCATTTGCTAAAAATTTGATCGCATGTGGAACATCAAAAAGTTTTTTAGACAAGAAGCTAAATTTATGCACATTTTACTCTATATCATATATCATCGAATATATCAATTTGTTGAAACTTCTGTATGCCTTCCACGAAAATTTGATAAACTGCATGCCCCCTCGATCCCTCCCCTTACGCAACGGAAATCTTACACAAAGAGAAATGAAAGAATACACAGTAAGTGGATGAATTCCTTTGTCTTACTATCCCAGAAGACACATTAATGTTATTTGATGGTGTAGTAACTCGTTAAACGTTTACCATAATTGGCTCCTTACCATATAGCCTTAGTATGCAATGCCACATTATCATATCATTTCCGGTGATATATCTAATTTATCACAGTTGCCGTTCGAGTATCGACATTATCTGTCGAAACTTGAAATTTAAGAAGATTTAGGAAATTATGAAAGAAGAATCAACAAAGCTTAGAAAGGATATGAAATTCAAACTCGACACGTGGGTTGCAATTTATGTACATATACATTACATTCAGAACTCTTTCAATTTAAGCAAATAGGCTTACATTCTTGTTTCAACATCTTGGAGTTACATTCATCTTCTCTTATCACACACCCCCTACACATTCGCAATGGAGTAGGGAAAACAAGCCAGTGAGCCCATAGGCGTAGGAAGCTGTTCAAGACTGGGGGCTGAACCTTGTTTCGGATCGCCGCCCTGGGGAGGGGTCTGAGGGAAAGGGGTGCGCCCTCTCCTTTGGAAAATGTTTTGATATTTTAGGGTCCTTAGATGCAATTTGGTGCATCCTTTTTTGAAAAAAAACTTTAAGGTAAATTAATGCACATATTTGACATTTCTTAGTCCTTTAGATTTTTTTGATATTTTTGGGTTCTTAGTTGCAATTTGTTGCATCATTTTGAAAAAATTTCAAGGTAAATCAATACAATTTTTTTACTCTTCTTACTCCTTAGAAAATTTTAATATCTGTGGGTCCTTAGATGCAATTTGGTGCATCATTTTTTTTAACTTTTTAGGTAAATGAATGCACATTTTTGACATTTCTTAGTCCTTTGGAAAATTTTTTTGATATTATAGGGTCCTAAGTTGCAATTTGGTGCATCATTTTGGAAAAATTTTAAGGTAAATAACGGATAATTTCGACATCTTTTAGTCCTTTGGAAAATTTTGTGATATTTGTGGGTCCCAAGATACAATTTGGTGCATTATTTTGGACAAATTTAAAGGTAAATTACTGTACATTTTTGACATTCTTTAACCCTATTTAAGGGTCCTTAGATACAATCTGGTGCACCATTTTAGACAAATTCTAAGGTAATTACTGAATTTTTTTTATTTTTCTTAGCCCCTTGAACATTTTTTGATATTTGTGGGCCCTTAGATGAAATTTGGTGTATTATTTTGGAAAAATTTTAAGGTATATTACTGCACATTTTTGAAATTTCTTATAGTCCTTTAGAAAATGTTTTGATATTTGAGGGTCCATTATTTGAACAAATTCTAAGGTAAATTACTGCAAATTTTTGACATTTCTTGCAAAAGAGACGAATAACAGGTTTTCTTGCTTGGGAAGTGGGGGGGGGGCTAGAGCATACTTCAACCCCCACAAATTTCGCTGGGGGCTGTCGCCCCCAGCCCCCCTCTTCCTACGCCCTTGAGTGAGCCACAACTGGAAAAAGGCCGTGGTCGTCCCGACCTAAACCATTTGGTTAGAAACTGAGCGGTAAAAAATCATCTAACTAACTAACCTACACATTGGCATTCGGATGATGCTTTTAACTCGGAGTGTCCATTAAACCTAAAACAGTACTATATACATCCGATAGTAGTTGCACTCTTGTAGGTCGAAATACTAAAAACTACACGTTCATCAAGGGTAAGGGATTGTTTTATTCTAGGATGCAGGGTCTTAGTAAATGGACTGCTTTTTGAACCGAGTTTTGAACCGAGTCCGGGTCTCCAGTACATTCCCACTTAGGCGGTATTACCCAACAAACCCAGTGAAAACAGTAAAAGTAATATTTTGAATGTTTAATCTCACTTCACGCCTATCTGCCTATTTCGGCACATTTGGTCACCGTGCCAGGCCCTTCCAAGTAAAATAAGGTACTTAAAAATCTCCTGTACGGACTTGGTTCACATGACATTCAGGATTACGATGAAAAACGTTGAAACGTAGCTCTATAAACTGTACTCCAGAAAACAAGTAGCACGTACATACCCGGCAATGTCTACATGTCATCAGGGGCGTAGCGAAGGTGTAATCTTTGGAGGGTGTAGAGATGCATGTTTTGCCGACAGATCTGGTGATGCGTAAAACGAGAGCGAAGTCCCCAAAATGTGTTTGACGTAAAGGTTAGGGTTTAGAAAACGGGCTAAGAATACCCTCTCTTCATGGCAATCGGGTGCTGTTGATCTCGTGGTGATGATTAAAGTGAGGTATAATGTCCATAAAATGTTTTTACAAGAATGTCATAGGCCTATGCAGTGTTTTAGCTAAGACGTTTTCTCAATGCGACATTTACTGATCTGTGACCTGGGGGAGGGGCCTAAGGGGAGGGGTGTCCCCTGGATCCCCCTCCCCTTAGACCCCCTTAGATGGAAACTTTATGGAATTTGAAAGGTGAGTAGATCGCAAATGGTGCAATATTTGAGTGTATTTCTGCCCTAAAGGGGAACCAAGAAATCTTGGTGACAAGTATTTTACTTCATAAAAATGTTGCGCCGCAGAGTTATGCACGGAATCAGTCTACTTTCTGAACTTCGAGATGAAGGTAGGGTAGTGAGGCTCGGAGGTTAAAATAAAGGCTTGTGAATTAGGAAGTCCTGTCGCAGATAAAACAGACAAATATGATATACTGGCAGCAAGGAACTAGCAAAATTACTATGGTGAGGCTGATTCTGTCAAAATTTACTCTCGCGTAGAATTTGCTTGTCAGATTTTTTGTGCGACATTTGTCGCCGTTAATGCGACATTGTCGCACAAATAGGGCTGTCTAAAACACTGGTCATATGACCCGAAATAGCGCGCCTGTACGGAAGCCTTAAATTCCCTTTCTTTCCCCGAGTTGCCGACGGACTCGGTCAATCGTCCAATTACACCGACGGCCGTTGATATGGCCGTCACATGCATGATGAATTTGCCGACGGGCCTTCAACTTGAATGGGTCAATTAGATGAAGAGCCGAAAATCGACATAGCCGCTAACAGACTGGCCACACGTCCCCGTTGTCTTTATCTCTTTCTCTTTTTTTTCCTTCTTTCCATTCTCCGTCTTTCCTTTCACTCCCTTCCTTCTCCTTTCCTTTCCGTCCGTCCCTCTTTATTTGCTCCTCTCCTCTTTTCCTTTCCCTCTCCCCTTTTTACCGACAGACCTAAAATTTGCCGAAGGCGACCAAATATTGGGGAGGTAGGGTGACACCCCCCGCTCACTACGACCCTGCATTTCATTACATATCATCCTCTGCGATGTATGGTTATCACCCGAAAGAGTTTCCGTGTGAGCGGTGCTTAGGGAAACTTCATCAAATATCGCCGTAATCAGTCAGGTAGTACGTGTACATAAAACAACAATCCCACGTCCTGCTTCTCTGGGGGTCAACCTGAAGAATTTTCGCCCTCCCTGCGATTCCTATTAAACTCTGTTTAGTAAACACAAATATTCGGAGGTCATTCATTCCCAAATTACTGTCTACTACACCTAGTGTGTTTGCAAGTCGATTCTTTCTGAAGTAATTTCTAATACCTCAGTAATCCTCCAAATACAACAAAGAGTCACCTGAGGAAATTCCAGAAGTTTTTGAAACAAAAGGAAATTTCACCTGTCCGTGACAACAGCTTCTACCAATTAGTAGATCCACTACCAAGTATTAGCTGCATGGCGACAGTATTCCAGCCACCCAATCCATCAATTAATAAAAAAAAAAAAAAAAAAAAAAAAAAAAACCGTAAAGCTGCAGCATTAAAAAACTGAATGCTGCAGAAGTAAGACAGTTTTGCATAACTGCTATACGGATTGATTTACGCATTAGTTCTTTGTGGTTGGGTCTACTAAGTTTCTCCTACGAGAATAGTAGGGTATGCATATGTGGAATCGAGTCTGAACACTTTCGTTTATGAAAAGGGAATCCCGTAGGTGATAGGGGATACACCCCACTCCGTTTTGGAGATGTTCCCATTGACTCTAAGATTTTTCCAAATTTACTTTTGATTCAAGGGTACATACTTCACCTTTCCACTTTTTTCACGAAAATCTCCGCTACTGCCCCCACAGGCTCAAAATAGAACGGAATCTTGTGGTAATCGTAGCCAAACATTACTCAAGAGGTGTTTCTATCATCATAGCAAGTCTATGGTCGAAATTCGCAACTTAAACTGAAAAGATTTCCAAATGAATTTGCCAAGAAACAAGACTGTTTTTCTTGATACGTGTTAGAATCGAGATTATCTGGAGACCTTTTGATTTAAAATGGTGCTTGAAATCCATGGAGTCGGATGTTTAAGCCGACTTTACCCTCTCTTTCCCTTCAAAAAGCAGCAGATACCCTTCAAGATAAAATATAAGAGATTTTCGATACGTCTCAAAAGATCCCCATGGTTACCTGTTTACTTATTATTAATAAAAGCTAGACCAGTAGGAAGTACAGGATTTAATGCTCACATAGGCTACTTTGTGTTTTTTTAATATAAACCTGAACGAGTTTTATGAAATGCAAACAGAATCCTCATTCTGAAACACATTCGCCTTTTTGCTAAGTTGCAAAACTCAAAGGTGAGTAAAAAGTGTCCTTTATTAGGTGAATATTAACACAGTAGGGGTATTTTGTTGTTAATTTGGGCACTTGTTTACCCAAAAGATTAGCCAGAGGCATGCGTACCCAACCTTAGTGAACATTTCCTAGAACAGAGTAACATATACGTACACAACCCTCACATGCACGTATTCTCGTCACACAAAAGTCTACGCGTAAAGAAATGGAAGATCTTTAAGTGTAAAGAAATGTAATTTAACTACTGTGACTGGTCAGTTTTTTTTTTTTTTTTTTTTTTTAAGACGCCATGAGTCGTTCTTTACGCTGAAAGAATTAGACATTTTGATCTATACATTACAACCAACCATAAAGGGTAGTTTTTATGACCCATATAATCAATCACACTCGTCACAAACAAGTTTCTGTCGTTCAAATTATAAACAGTTGGAAAGTAACTTTTGAGGGATATCTCAAGTCCAAATGGTCCATATCTTCAATTTAAAAATCAACTTGACTTGTCGAAAGATAAATGGACAGAAGCCGATGGAAATTCAGCTATTGTGAGAGCTGTCTGAAGTAACTTATCGGTGGGTATTCGCAAGAATCGGTAAGTCAAATTGTAAATTTGTCAGCAAATTACGCACATCCATTGAAAGCTCTTACGTGGAAGACATTTTTTCCTTTATCTTGTTATCAGCTGCTAAGAGTTAAATTTCTTTCTTGTAACGTTAAAATTATTTGACAATAGATAAGAATTTCAAGTTAAGAGCAATTTTTAATACAAAGCAAAAAATGTTAATTTTCTTGCAGACATATGCAATTTTAAGGCATGGCTGTTAAACCTTTTTTTCTTTTTTCTTCGGTCTACTTTCGACAAACCTTGGCGAACTTAACTGTTTAAAAGGCTAACATGTGGTTATTTTGATTCTCTAACCAGTCTTCACGACTTTGGTGGGAGATCTCGATCGACAAACGGTCTTCAAAACGGATATTTGGAGCCTGATAAGATCAGTTTTAGTACCTAATGGAGGCGTGCAATTGCCAGTTAACAAGTTTGTCTGGAGTGCGACAAGATATACTGTACGTACAGCCCACAGCATGATGTAGGTAGGGTTGCTTCATGTAATCTTGCAGATTCCGCACCGTGACGAATTCGTCGATGAAAGGTACAAAGCTTCAAATCTGCAGCAATATAACAAGATCAAATTTACTGGCAAACATGTGTCTGGTAAACGCTGGCCCCCTTGATCTGTAAGCATAGACGAAACAAGGTAATTAAACATATGAGGAATCAAATCGTATTTCATAGGTAAGAGACTGTCTTCGCTGCTACTGCAGCTTTTACTAACACCAGGAATTTTGACAGGGTCCCATACTCCTCAATTTCACAAGGGTGATGTTCTTCTCTCTGATTTAAGAACTGTTGATTCGACTCGTCCTATTGCGATGGTTTATGACAAAAGTAAATAGACTCCGCTTGACATGAATTTGCCCTTAGCGACAGGGCATATTATCACGAGTAGGCACAGGGCATATTCGATCTTTGTCTGAACTTCATATGAGCATATGTAAGCATTTGAGTACGCAGTACCCTTGGGCAAGATTCGATATTCACATATATTTCGCGTTATTCATTTCACTGACGTCAGTGCATGGCGCGTCTTTCTGATGGTTGGGCATTCTGCTCGTCAAGCGTTCGTTCTATGGCAACCTTATCTATGGTCTGGTGGGTCCGCGCATATCGCAAACACTCTTACTACGCATTTACTGATTTTAATAGATTTATGCCGCAGACAAAGTGCACTGATAGAAGGAATATGTAAAGTTCTCTCTGGTGTAAAATGAACACTACGGAGAAAGAAAAATTAATTAAATTTTAAAATGGAGAAATCGTAGGAAACTTTTTATTATTTTAGTTGTATTTGCAAGTATGATATTTAAATAATCTTCTTACAGAAATGAGAAACATTCCACAAAATGAGACTAATAAGGAGGTCACCCAAGCATTGAATCAATAGGAGTTTTGGGGGTAACCTTAAAGATCTAATAATTATTTGTGAGCTGCTGGTAGCAGGGTGATACGGCATGCTACCAATGATGATGGAATCGCGTCACAGTATGAATATTTGTAAGGTGATAATTGGGATAAATAGACAAGACGAAGAGTTGGTGAATCATTCAACGTCAGGAGGTCTTCTAGATTAGAGCAGTTCTAGTCACAAATGCTTTTGGTGCCATATAAAGAGATAAGATTGGGGACTGAACGATTAAATGGTACCGAGAGGCTCAAGTTGAGGTCTGTCTTAGCGTCGAGTGTACATAAAACGTACAGCCCCGTTTGTACCATTTTATATGACGAGAAAGTCAAAGGGCTTTTTGATTCATTGCCACTTAGATATGACTTTAGTTGTTTAAGTAGACAAAGTTTCATTGAAAGGTTTTAGACATGTGAAAGACTGATGTCATGTTAACATGGTATAGATCGGCTTCTTGCTTTTGATTTTGGACATTACATGACAGATTTAAGATCCAAACATGTAGGCCTATTGCATATATTACAGATCATGGTTACAAGGTTTACACAGATTGACCTCTGGCGACTGCACGTGGCCTTTGATCTCCACCAAAAGAGTGCATTGCTTAATGTGGGGTAACCACATGCCAAACATGGGATTCATACAGATTTTTTCCTTGAGATTTCATTTTTACAAGGTTTTTTTGCATGGTTTGGCCTCTGGCGACCTCAAATAACGTTTGACCACCACCAAAACTTACATACACTTTCTCCTTAATGTGGGACACTCACATGCAACATGAGATTCATAGACATTTCCCTCCTTAAGCTATCATGTTTACAAGATTTTCAGTGTCACCTCTGCTGACCTCAAATGACCTTTGACCTCCACCAAAATGATATAGATCATGTACTTAATAATAAGTATCCACATACCCTGTATGAGATCCGTTATGATTACCCATCTGGAGAAACTGTTTACAAGATTTTCTCATTTTGACCTATTTTGACCCCAGATGCCCTTTGACCTTTACGAAAGACAATGAGGATCATCTATTCAAAAAGGGGTATCGACAGGTCAAGTATGGTCGATGTACTCAGGTTACCAGTCTTAAGCAAACATATTAACAAGGCTTTCACAGTTTGACCACTGGTGGCCTCAAATGACCTTTGAACTCCACCAAAAACTACTTTCAAAGTACAACTGTTATGAACTTTCATCTACTGAACACTAAGACAAAATATGATAAGATTCAGACC
>WURT03647352.1:0-39271 GCA_009936505.3 Holothuria glaberrima | reverse complement strand
TGTAAATTGGAAGTAATTAAATGCTACCATGGTTTATTAGTTTTAAAAAGAGAACTAAGGCCGTGTTCCCACTTGAAACCCCCATGCTGATCCCCCCAAGCTCAGTCAACTGGAAAAGTCTGTGACTAACCGCAAGAGCGTTCCCATTCGATCCCCTGCGCGAGATCTGATCGCCTTCTCTGGTTCAAGCAACAGGAAGTTGCGTCATTGAAATTGTGTCTGTCGGTCTTGTACTCTTGTTTGTTCACACAAGTTTGTGTGGCGGAGGATATGAATAACAAGCTGCGCTCCAGAAGTAAGTACTTAGTGTGCTTTGATCTCGGGTCACCTTGATCCCCCATTGTGTTCCCACTTGTTTTTTTGATCGCCTGTGTGCGGTGTGATCCTCCCTGAAGGGGCAATCAAGCTCTGGAGATTTGATCCGGGGAACGAGAGCGTTCCCACTTGCAAATTGATCCCCTGCTCGGGGTCAGATTGGGATCTGATCGCCTGCTTGTACTCAAGTGGGAACACACTCATAGTTTTTTTCACCTATCATCACTTTTGACAGATATTGTAGATTTTTATAAAATGTTTATAAAACATGACCGAAATAAATGTTGTTGAAACTGAAAAAACTGATTTAAGCAGCAGAAATAAGTAACATCAAGCAGTTACTTGCAATATCATTACAACATTAATAGAGTGCTCCAAAGATTCATATCCTTTAGCATTCCGTGTGTGTCTATTTCAGTAATTTATTATTATAATAATTTAGATGGTGTTTTCATCATGTCTCTACATTTTGATTACAGTATGTTTATGATACACCCTGCTTCCTGGAAATTTAAAAAAGAAAAAAAAAAAAAACATTAAAATCTGCTAATCTGGTAAATGCACTTTCAACATAGTTTATGATATAACAAGTCTGGCTGAAGAATGAATTTTTAGTAGTTCATTCTTATGAAATTGATATGCTGAATTTTCCAATTTTTTCTTTTATCCTTTTCCAATATTTACTACATTATTTACTGCTTAACTTCTCCCAGGCTTACATATCATGATACATAATTTACATATTTCAGGTTGTTGCACTATAATTACCTGTCAATTTGACAAGGTACAACATTAATCATAACCATCAAAGTATCCATTAAATAATGTAGCTTTAACCTGCTTCCCTTTGAAGTTTGGAGGAAAACCAAGATTTGAGGTTTTATTTTACTGTAGTAAAGGCACAAAGCATAAATTATGTAGTCTACTGCTGATGAAGAGTGCAGTACATATATTGTCATTTTATGTATGTCTTGCATCTTAGTTTTGCTCTAATTGTTATAGAATACTAATGAAGAGCAAAAAAAAAAAGAATATAGTCCCTACATTTGAAATTTGTAGCTTTGTAAAGTGAAAAAGGCAAAAAAAGAAAAAGAAAAGTTTGTTATGCTTGAATTAACTTTTCTGTTTCGAAAACACTTCAAAGAGTATATGAAGTAGTAGCCAGTTCAAATGTCAAGTTGTAATCATATGATAATGATGTTTGTATTTTCATAGTGATGCTGCTGTAAAAATGTTAGTAGGATATGGTGTGGGATGATGGGATTCTGCTTATCATCACAGTTAGCTTGTTATCCACATTGTCATAACAAAATGGGAGCTTAAACATTTGTATCAATAAAAATAATTATTATGATATGCTGAATTTGTATCTAGATTAGAGGGACAAAATTTGAATTTGTACCATGGGGCCAGTGACAAAAAAATAGCCGTGCTCTAACCCAATAATTACAATGGGAAGAACAAGTTAAAAAGTACCACGTAAGTCTTTAGGTAGCTACTCTTCGATGTAGAAATATTAGTACAGAATGGAATACTGTCTAGTGGCTGATTCCACAAATTAGGAGCAGAATATGCAAAACATCTGTATTTCCAAATTTTTTTAATGTGAATAGGGAAGAGAAAGGTCTCAGGAGAAGGTAGAGTAGACCATGGGCCGGGATCCAGGAGGGGGGGGGGATGTGGAAATCGCCCATTGACTTTGATTTTTCACACAGTAAATCATTTGAAAATGGGGTCATGGCCCCCTTCCAATATTGAGGACAAATCACTATCCATGCTGTAGACTACTATATTTGAGCACAGGGAGGGTGAGAGATATATACAGGCTGTTCCAGATTGTTTATCAAAAGCTAAATAGAAGTATATCTGATTTTCTTTCTAGCCAGCTAGTTAGGTTTACTTCTGAAGTGTAGCTGCATGGCAACCTCTCTTCTTATTCATGCCATGGAGTATCTCATCTCATGAAGTTTCTTTTATCATTAAATTTGACAAGCCAAGAAGTACATATTAAAAGAATGTCAAGCATGGAGGTCACCAGGTTTTATCATCAAGATTGTATTTAATACTTTTGAGGAATCCAAGAGCTGTCATTTTTCTTCAATGTTCATTGCTTTACTCAAAATTCTTACTCCATCGAGACTAGTGTAAGAGTAATATCCCTTCTGGAAAATCTCTTCACAGTTAGGAGACAATAACCATCCTCACACTCTACAGGTTTAAAAATGAAAGTGCAGGTACAAGGCTTAGGAGACAAAAGCATCGATATTCAATTCATGAAACGTTACGGTGACATGACAACGTCATGTTCCTCAATGTCGTTCATTGTCCTTTAGTCAATATGCAACAAAAATTTACCCATATTCCTACAGGAAGCTTTTGTCATAAAGATGGGATAAAAGTTTGAAATTGAATAGTTCAAACATCCGTGTGTGATTAATAAAACCAAACATGTGTACCGTAAAACACTAGCTTTTTGGTCTTTTTAGTCCTTTATCACTGTCAAGGAGCTCTTGAAAGAGGGGGTTTGGTGACCCCCTTGGGGGAGAAAGTTATAGTTGTAACATCACTTGGGGTTGGATTACCTAGGGACAGTTTACATAGTTTCAATCCCTCAGAGAAAGTGGAGTGTAGGAAACAAGAAGCCCTTCTGCTGGAGCAATAAATTGCAATGATAAAGATCTCAAGTAATGTAGAAGCAGTTTGTTGACATACGAGGAGAAGTGTCATGGTCGTTTGTGTCAGATAATCAAGATAACAGAGCAACGGATGTTATGTATACTGTAAAACAACCAATCATTTGAAGGAGAAGTTAAAGTTAAGATACAGTAAAGACTGATATGGAGCAGTAGTGAATTATATTATTAAATAAGTTTAGTATTATATAACAAATAGCATCAGCTGGTCATGATCTGTTTTTGAATGCCGCAAAAGGGGTCTTCCAGTTAAAAAATTGGGGACTTGAAGTAAGTTTGTTTTGATGTCATGTAGAGGTGTAACCAATGTGTAGCCTGTAGGCCTATATCTTGCCTTTTAAGGGAAAATGCAGTCACCCCATTAGTGTAGTAGTCTACCCTATTTCATGAATGGCTCTTGAGAATGTGACAAAGTTTTTCTTGGTAAATTTTGAAATTAATGAGGAGTAACTCCTTGGTTTACCTTGAATATGAAGTATTTAAGTCCTGAAATACCATGAAAGATACTTGGAAGAGAAATAAGAGGAATTTTGTGAGATTTAGCTATTTTTCTAAATAAGTTTTGAGCGACTGCTTTAGCCCTTTACAGTCCTTTCTTATCTGCCTCAAGTAAAGTATGACATCAGATATGCATTTTTCTCTGATCACCTTTAATACCAAAAAAATACTGATTTAACCAAAGACCAGTATCATTTGTTTTCATGCAGGGAATTATCGTAAAATGTTCATCAGTGGATAGAACTTTGACATTTGGTTTACATTCATATTCAAGTAAAACATTTTTGCAATTATAGAACTTATTTTGTGTTTAGAAAATGATGGGAAAGGTGTAGAGCTGTCAGGCTGGCATTGGAATTCTCAACCTTTCATTGAAATGTGGAAGCAGAGCTGCCAGATGAGATTCTCACTGTACGGCGAAACTTCCTCACGAATTCGGCAAAATTTAAGATCTGCTATACGTTCATTATTCCAAAAAATAAGTTTTCAGTTTCAAGAAGCCATTTGCATACAAAGCGATCGTTTCTTAATGACAAAAAATATGACCAAATGTGCAATCTTTGGCCAAAAAACAGCTAAATGGCAGCCCTGTGCAGAGGCAGAAACATGGATATAGTAAAGATACAGTATTGTCAAACATGTTTGCATTTCAATTCATTTTCCTACATTATGATTAAAGTTAACAAAGATGTTGAAATAAATTACCACTCTAGTTTATCAAATAATTTTTCAATACCTAGCTTTTTAATCAAACCTATTTTATCCTACAAAAATGATCTTTCATGACTATTCTTTCATAAACTCACTCAATAATTACAAATTGAGATTTTTTTATCAAATTCTGTCATAAAGATAAAAAATATATATACAATGTTATTTATTGAAATCAGTTGCAATTTAAAATTATATTGCATATGAAACCTGAGATGGAAGATATTTCTAATGAAAGCTTGTGATTTGTTTCCAGTTTTTCTCACCTAAAAATATTTTTCCCCTGTAAAGAATCATCCCTTATGCTACCTTCAGTAAGCTTGTTTGACTCTTTATACCAGTTGGTTTAAATGATGCTCAAATATGCAGCAGAAATTGTAGTAAGGGTTGTCAATAGTTAGATTTATTCATTAGTTTGTGATTGGCTAAAATTGGTGATTATTATTTTGAATGATGCTTTCAGTGATTTGTTTTGAAACATAATTCTTTGAAATGATCATGGAGGTAAATCATGCATTTTATTGAGTAGGTATCCTTGATAAATAAGATATTTTGAAAGGAAGCTATTTTGTGTTCTGAGCCATCAGAAAAAGTTAAGAACTTAACAATGCATTTGTTTCATACTTCAAGTGGGATGGGGAGGGGGTGATGAGGTTGGAAAAGTCTCAAGTTGATGCTGGTAAAGTAGAATGTAAAAATGTAGAACAAATTCAAACTAAAAAAACTCAAGCAAATTGGAATAAATGTTCATATACTTTGAAAGAAGGAAAAAAGGAGTTTTATACATATGGCAGAAAATGTGTGAAATGTAGATTAGCACACAGTATTTTGACCATTTCTTAAAAGTGATGTTTAGAGCTTTTAGGTTAATATTGATTTTATTACTCATCAAATGTACAATAAATAGTACATGTTACTGCTAGTGCATGTACATGCGCACTTTCAATACTTGCAAGAATTTACAAGAACACATAAGACAAGGGAAGTGTAAAAGAATAGCTAGGAAATGGTAACCTGACCCAAATATTCCTTTTCGTTTTTTCAAATTTTGTTTCAAGACATGCTGTATCCCTGTTAGTTGATTCATGGCAAAAGTCATTCTGAGTAGAATTAATTACCCACGACACATCAAAATTTAATTATGAAGTTTACCACAGAGTGGAAAAGTTGAAAAGAAACAGCAACCATTCTCGACATGGCCTACTTGCCTTGACAAGTAATTGTGTTTTCCTTCTTGTGTCACGGCAATCATTGTTAAAAGTGTAAAGTAAAAGTCAAGTTAATAGCGGCGGCACCGACAGAACTAGAGGTGCTTTTTCAGATTGTAATTATCCCTTCATTCGGGCATCATAGCCTCAGCTGATTTCTTAAAGTGTTTCTTAAAGTTAGCAAAGAAAGTGGAAATTTACTGTTGTGTCGTGTTCGTTAGAAGTTAACAAGAACAGGGGCAGCTTTGTAAATTATTTCATTCGCCTAGTGGTTGGGCAGCTGGTTTATTTTATAAAATAGTTCACCAGAAAGACACATTTAAAAGTAGGGCAAGAATACGAATCAGGCTGTATTTGATATGTTAGATGAGTTAAAGTTAGATGAGGTTTTACGGCTCAGTTTCTAACCAATTGGTATATTAAAGTCGGGCCAGCCGCAGCCTTTTCTCCAGTTGTGGCTCACTGGCTTGTTTTCCCTTCTCCATTGTTTATGCTGAGTACCAAGCACAATGTCAGTAGGTTCCATTTTTAAAGTCTTCGGTATGACCTGGCCAGGATTCAAACCTACGACCTTCCGGCTGCAAGTTGGATCCTCTAATTACTTGACCATGCAATCGGTCTTTATATATTTGAAATGTTACTATATCTGGGTGGTACTTGACAGAAGCTAGTTGCCGAAGAGGTGATTTGTGAGACACTGCTGAGAAAAAACAAAAAATGTGGATTACATTGTAATCTTTTTTCTTGTTTCTAGGTATTTAGATTGAAAGTTTTGCAATCACTCAGATATTATATGCCACTTTTAGATGGTCCTGTTTGGCTTACTGTCATTGCTAAATGTAAGTAGTGTTATACTGTATACTACAATTGCAGCAATATGAAATTTACTGTATAGAGGAAAATTTCCACGACGCTAATTTTCCGCCATTCCGTACCTTGTACACATATTTGCGGAGTGAAGAATTCGCTGTTGCAAAAACCAGCCTAGTCTCGCAACCAGCCTAGTCTTGCACAGAGTAAAGGAAGTATTTTCGCGGGTCTTAAATTCGTGATTAGTTACTTGGTCGTGCAAAGCGCGAAAATTATACCCCTGTGAAATTTTCCCACTGGTTTTCAAACACGCTTTCTAACCATCACAGATATGTATTAAATGTCACGTCCTGTGTCCTGACCTACTTCACCCACAGGTATGGAAATAAGGTAACAGGATCAGTGCCCCAACTCATTTATTATAGCAGTTTCTTTTCAGCTAAAATACTACTTTCACAATTGTAGCCTCTTCACTTCAATAATTTCACAATATCTAACTTTTGCTCAGTAAAATATCATTTTTGGTTTATTCCACAGATTTGAGTGCCTTTCGACCAGTTTATGGACCCAAAGATTTTCTTGACATGCTGACCTTGTTAAAGAATCCCAATCTTTCAAGGGACCAAACGGCCAATTCTTGGGGACTATTACAACTGCCATTTTCTGTCAAATCTCCCTCTCAGTTGGTAATGAAAGTTCACCTAAGAGAATAAAATGCTTAGCTATGTATCACAGAGGATATATATCTGTTTTAAGTATTAAAAGTGGAAGTTTACTCACTTCAAAATGTCAGAAGGCACAGTAGTTTTTGCTGTCTGTTTAGTGGCACTCAGATTAGTCTTTAATGTGTTTCTCCTAAAAGCCTTTCACTTAAAATTTTATAATTGTCCTATTGTTACAGAGTGACTTGGCCTGAAAAGCCTATTCTTAGCAAGAAAAGAGGCATATTTGTAAACTATATATTTTTTTTTTTTTTTTGTCAAAAGGAAACAAAAATTTTTCAGTGTGAGTACTGTAGTACGGTAGGAAGGACATCAAAACTATGCAATTGATGATATTTTTATTATGCATATGACTGTTTCAAATTAAGTGAATCAATTATAGTAGCATATATCTCAGCAACTAAATGGCAGTTTGTTCCTTTGTAAAAATATTTTGTTTTATCTTCTTGTAATTTAAGACTTGACACTTTTAAATAGCATCAGAAATAAACAATTATGATTTTCGGTACTCTTCTTAATTCCTCTGGATGGCAAATTTTTAAAGTTAGGAGAACGGTCAGGTAATATATCTCACCAGAGATTGCATACTTGACAAACCATAACTGCTGTTCAGTCTGATGCAGGGACCTCTTGTCCCTGGAGTACAGAGAAAAAGTGCCTGTGAAAATGTCAAAAAGGTCTATAAATCAACAAGTCTGTGAGGATTAAGCCACTTGAGGATTTAATGATCTGTTTCATTAAACATAGAGGTGATGCTAATGTTTTGCAAGATCTTGTTATTGTCAGAGTTAAGTTGTTATACTTTGTCATTGAGCTGTTAATCACTGCCAGAATCAGCTGCACCTTTTAAAAAATGACTTTATTGTTTTTTCTTTTAAATAAAGTAGGATCTTGCTTCTTGGTTTAGATTTCATGTCATGACTGTGAATAAGAAGGGTCTGAGGTTTTAATCAATTTTTTAAAGAGGGTTTATAACCCATGGAAGGTGGTGCACAAGATATTTTTCCTAGAAATGTGTAATTTTATGTCGTCATGCAGTGTTGAGTAATGGATCAATTTTCAATGTGTTCATTTTTTCTAATACAGAGACAGGACTTTCCAGAGCTGAATCCAAGATGGTCTCAAGTAGGAGTAGATGATACTGTAGATGTCCATTCAGGTAAGCTACCTGATGTCTACTGCAGGGAAAAGCCATTATTTGAATGTGACATAATGAAAAATCTGTCTCTTAAGCTTTGTGTGTATTCATTTCCATTCTGTTCACCAACCTTTGGTCATTTTACCAAACTAACTTTTGAAAATGAAATATTGAGCATGGAACCAGTGTTTGCAGTCCTAACTATAGTAGGCTATTGCTGTGTGGAATTTTTTTCTTTTGTTTATCTCTATTTTTTATTTCTTTATTTTGTATTTTTTTTTTAAATTTTTTTATGTTTAACCATAGCATGGATATAAGTGTACACTGAGGATCATTGTTGCTGTCATGTCAGTGGCTGAAAAATCGTATTATCAAGTGTAGTGGAGTGAATATTATTAGTGTGTTTATGTTCCATGCTTAACGTACAATTCTATGAACTTTACTGTTTTCTGCGCTTTTTTCACAATTTTCATTGTCGTTTTTCATGTACTTAACCGCAATAAAGTAATGTCTGTAAAGTTTTCTATCACTTATACCAGGCCTTGAAACAACAGCATGCATAACAAATTATTGAATCGAATCACCTTGTACAACTTTTGGTTTGCAAGGTTTTGTTTCTTTTGTGGATGAGAAGGTGAAAAGAAGAGGGAAGCAAAAAGAAGACATGGGTAGTGAGAAAGACAAAAGGAAGGGTAGGAATAGTTTTCACCCTTGAGTGAAGGTCATATGTTAGTCATGCCTCATAGAGCATAGATTTTCAACATAAAGAGACATTCAGCTATAATTGTAGTCTGTTCTGAAAACAAAAGACAGCTCTATTGCGGAACACCACATCGAAATGATACACTTCTAAATTTGAACATTATCCTGCCAATATGTGTATGGCAGTAGTAAGTTGTACTACTTTTAAGTGTCAAAATATAGATTGATCAGCTTTTGGGAATTCTGAGTTGCGAGTTGTGATGCAAGTCAGATCATTGTTTACCAGATGAAGTCTTTTTTTAACTGCATGGTGTACACTGCAATAGTACCAAGTGGAGTGTAACTTTGCTAATGAATTATTACACATTCTGCTGTAGTACATACAAGAACTATATCATCATGGACCAGAAGGTAGAAAATAAATAAATTTACAATCCATGTTCAGCAACCTTTTAGAACAAAAGCAAGAAAAGTTGTCTTTTGCCTAGTTGCACAGTATAGAGTATTCTTTTATGGTAACATTCCATGAAGGATATTGTGGATCCATCTTTCCTTTCAAAATGTTCAGGAAGCTATGTGTTGTAGTCGGTGTTGGACCAATTATCAGTATTCATCATTGCTATCAGCTGGTATGCCCCATATTTGTCCTGTATCGGTATTGATAAAAATTTTTACTAAATGCCCATATTATCTAACCAGTATTTATTGTCCAGTGTGTAACAAAAATTAGTACCCTTTTTAAATGCAAGTTCTAAGATTTAACCTTTTCAAGATGAGACGATACTTTTGGTCCCCGGTGGCCTATGCGTACTTTGCAGAATGTTTATATCCGAAATTGCTATTGCATTGCATGGTATTGGCCAAAATTGAGTATATCGACTACTTGCAGTATTGTTACAACATTAATGTGCTGTACTCAGAATGGATTAGGGCAATTAAGTGTTTTCAGCTGAATAATGCACCATTTAATACTTCAGTTTGTACTTTGTAATATTTGTAAAAGAAAGAACCCGTACCTGTGTGATAAACACATAATTAAAAAAAAAGATGGCTCATTGAATCCTCTATAAGCCATTTTAATGCAAATCTTCAGTCGCCACTTCACAACCGAAGGGTTATACTTCATCCAGAACTCAATTGTTTGGATTGTAATCAGTTTTGGGTTATATTGTCAAGTTTTTGTCATGGGTTGAATAATTTTAACTTCTGATGGCACACATTTTTGTCACATTTGTTAGTTCTTCTATTACTGGAAGATATCTGAAGAAAAAAAAACTGAGGCAAAGACCACATTTGCAGTACTTTTTTTCTTCACATTTAAGGGATAAATGGAATTTAGAATTTTCAAGTTAAACCTGCAATCGAATACTTCTCTTTCCTTTAGGCCAGCAGGTGGGAGGTAAATGTGGAAAAATTTTGTCGTGGAAATGGATCTCACCCTCTTAATGTGAGTTCAAAGTTTTGCCCTCATGCCTGGCAATTTCATAATTTTGTTAACCAATGCAAATATCCTCCAGCTTATGGCAAAAATTGTTGGTTTAGACCATGTGAAGAGATCTCAATCACATCAAAAAAATTAAAGCATTAATAAAAGAAATAGTCCATGTCAGCTTTGCACCTGTTTGCTTCAAGTCAATTTTCCTAATTCACCTATTTGAATACAGCATTTACCTTTAACTCACACGAATATTCGCGTTGCACCAGCCAAACATAAAAGTGGGGTCACCTGAAGTTGAATCTTCATTTGACGTGAAAACATTTTCGTTTTGGAAACAGATAAAAGTTTTATTGTGTAAGTGAGACTGTGAAGTGCAATTAGCAAGAAATCTTGCTTTGTATTTCTGGGAACTTTGTGGCCGTAATGTCTAACATAACTTTCTTTTTTTGTTGTTTTTACCTTTTCACGCTGTCATTTATTACCACCCAATTGTACGCTTGTGTTGTGCCCACTTGTAGTAGATAGTGACTATTGATGATACTATCAGCTCTCTTTATTATCGTAAATTCTTTTCAAGTTTTTGTCTTTTCTCGGATCATGTTTCCACCACTGTTTACAGAATGTATTACTTTTAAACTATCAAGATTAGGACATATTCAAGTTTACATTCTCTGCTCCTCGTTTTCATCGATTTTTGTTTGATTGGGGTCCTTGAAATTTTAGCCTTTACTATCTAAACCTGTGATAGCTTTGTCTTAGCCATGAACTAATTGCTTTTCAAACAGACTTCTTGGGCTATGACTGTCAGGTACTTTGCTAACAAGTTTTAAATATGGGCATGTTTATCTTAGTGTCACAAGGCATTCCTCCGAAGAACCCCAGCCATTCATAATCTTATCAGAGTTATATAAAGGTCAAACTTTCCCAGAAATTTTTCTTGAAGAGATCGTTTTTCTTTTCTTTTTTGTGAATTTGTGATTTGGGGGAATCTATTTCATAGTGGTATAAAAAGAAGAAAACAGCCTCCTGTGTGGAGTGTGTTTATGTTGTAAAACATGAGAGCAGATTGTCTTCGCTTGACAAGATCATGCGAATGTGTTTGGGCAGTTTTGATGACTTTTTCTTTTATTTTAAAATAGTAGGTGGAAGGTGGTGATATTTTGATCTGACAAGTGTGCATGTCTTTGGCCTCTTTCAGTCACTAGGTTTTTATAAGAGAGGAGTAAAACTTGTTTAGAGTGAGAGAAGGGGAAGCAAATCGATAAAATTGTTGTTACTTAACGGTAGCAAAGAATGTCAGCTTTCTTGTAAACAGGAGAAACCAGTTCTGACAAGTGGTGTTCTGTTAAGACTAGAATAATTTTGTTATTAGATGATATGTCCTGTGCCTTTAAGATGAGAGGTTGTAATAATGGAAGAGATCGATGAAGTCAGATAAGTTGTCTAAGATAAATTCCTGTTTTGAAGAGCAGTAAATTTGTGATGCTCAGGCATCTAAAAAATGTGGTAGGAAATTCAAAGGGCTTAATTGAACTTTATGTAGAATTGCTTAATATAATTTTCATTTGAGCCCAAATGTGGACACTTTGAAAGTCAGATTACATGGAGTTATTGGAAAATTGTCATGGATGTAAAATCCACCTTACTTTTACCCAAAAGGGTAAAATAAGCATTGACCTCCCAACTGCCTTTAGACTCGGTGCTCCAAATTTCACTGCCCGATTCCACTCAGTCATAGCCTAATTATGGTCCCCATGCTACCTTAGTTATTGCTGTGAGGAAATTGTTAAATTGAAAATGCAGTCCTCCCAACTTATACCCACCATCCTAATTCAGGAAAGGCTGTTATCAATCATGTGACAATATTTTTGTTACTTGTTTGTTAAATTCATGGTCTACTTTCAGTTTTCAATGTTTTAATACAGAAACATGATGAAAGCTAATTGTGATCAAAAAGAGTAGATTTGTAAGATTTAGCAGATTTGAAAAGAAACTTGGGGCTACTCCTTTGTAATTCCTTTAAAAGTGCTGTAGTACTCCCATGCATTGCCAAAGTGTTTCATAGGACAGGGCCTTGCCTGATAATGCCGTTAGTATGGCCACTCTTAAGTTTGATTTTAATTTGAGAGTATTGCATGGTAGATGACCCTTGAGATTAAACATAACTCTCTATGAAACAGACCTAGGCCTCTCTTCAATTCTAAAGTATTGTTACACCCTTTTAGGCAACTAGATCAGTTGAAGAGAATTTTTGGTCCTCATTTGCCTATGTAGCAGGTTGTGTGGCATATTCCTTGTTCGTTCATATCCCCAACACCTGCCAAAGTGAACATCGAACAAATTCTTTTGGATATTTGTAAACATGTGGCCTCAAGACTGGTTGATTGTTAGTGAATATTCACAAGAAGGCAACATCTCCTTGGTCCCATTTAAATCATGCAGTAGCCTTTGCCACCCACAGATGGAGCATGGTATGTTATTGTTTTTCTCATCACTCTGTCCAGTGGCACCCACTGCACAGGTGGTTATGCAATCACAGTTATGACTGGACTTCTCACCAGGTTTCAGTCTAGGCTTCCAGTTTATGGCTACAGGAGTGCACACACTCACTCAAAACAATAGCATGAATTATGAGCAAGTACATGAATAATGCATATTATGGTAATGAAGTGTGCATCTAAAATTGGATGCAGTCCCCTTTGCTTTGGCATACGGTGATTTGGAAAGCTGAGAAGCTGAGCAAACAGAGTTCACTATGGGTGATAGGTCCCCATAAAATGTTTGATTAGCTTTAATGGTTGCTACTGTGCAAGATTACTGGGGTCATGGGAAGCTTGTAGAGATCATGAAATTAGGAAAATGCAATTTCTTGTGGCTGGTAAGGTTGTTAGAATTAAGGGTACAAAATATTGTTGAAATTTACAGCCAAAGGAATGTTAAACTCATGGAAAGGGAACAGATGTAAGTCCCCATTAGCATAGCAAAATGTCTTGAACCATCCAAGCAAGATCACATATAGAGCAATTAAGATTAAAGTAGACCTAAAGTCTAAAACTACAAGAATATGTATTTTAGAGGTTGTAAAATAAAAACCTTTCATCCAACTCCCATTTGCATAGCTTATTCCATTACTGAGACATAAAATGTTGAAATTTATTCACGTAATTTGAAATAGTTGATTGTGCAACAATTTGTGGTGCCCTTCTTGTACAACTGGCATTGCCTGCTTTTGTGTCCTCTGAAAATTAAAAGGTTTATATAACCTTGAAACATTTACTATTCCTTTGCATAGCATGTTGTATGGATAGGCTTATACATCCAAGTCCTATAACAGTAAGACAGTGATCACATGTTGGCACAAGGTGCAGTGGCTTTTGAAAAAACAACGAAACAGTTCAGATGGTAATTTGAGTGGTACAAGAGAGACATCACAAATTATTGTGCAATCTAACATTTCAAATTGGGTGAATATTGCTTCAACATTTTATATCTCAACTCAGTAAATGTCCTGTGAAGATGGGAGTTGGACCATTTGGATGCTTATTTCAAGCTTTGTAATATATATTTTTGAAAATTTTGACTGTAGGTACACTTTAGGCCCACAAGATCAGAAGTTACCCAAGAATATACATCTGTTTGTGTTTCTGTTAGTCCATAGAATCTTCAAAGACCTTTTTTGGTATAAACCACAGTGTATACCAGAAAGTCAACTTTCAATGTCACTAAAACTAGTGGTTGACTAAAGGTTAAAATAGGAGGATCAATGCAGTGAGTAGGCAGTGTCTGATGCCCAACTTTACATCATAAATGGAGTTACCAGTAGGCTTGGTTGGGTGAAGAGAGCCTTTAGTGTACTCTAGGCTAGTTTATGATGTTCAAGTGCACATGACCTACATCCTGAATCCTGTAATATTTGTTATATCATCCTGACATAAATCTAATACCCTGTGTTGTTATGAAATAGGAGTTGGAAGGGTGACCAGGTTTATCAGCTGAATATGTTTTCAATTCAATGAATCAAGTCTCCATCTAGTATGCTATAGTTTCTTGCACTGCATTCGCACATGTTCATAGTCAGTGGGGTCTTCAAAAAAAGTGCATACTTATCAGTTTATCTTCAGTGCACTAAATCTTCATCTTCAATGCATTTAAAGCTTGTCAGAGTTATATATACATTTTTGAAAAGGCATTTATGCCATTAATCAAAGTGTTGTTTATTAACTATGGATATGTCATATTCATTATTTGCAACGGATTCAAATCCACTGTAGAATTGGATAAAGTACAGATGGGCTCAAAAATAGCCTGAAAGGCCGAAAATATTTGGGGATTGAGGGATGTTTATAGCACAGTTTTGTCTTCTTGACCTCTGCTGTGCACCAATTAGTGCCATAGTGGCATTTCTGTCCTCCTCATTCACCCATTACTTTTATCATTATCTGGGACAAATCCATGACTTGTCAATTACCTGGTCATTGTTTGCCAGCCTTTATTGCAACTGCCCTGAACCCATGGACACAAAACTAATTGTACACAAGCACACAGTTTACAGAGAATGTGAGAACGTAATGAACCTGGGCCCTTTTTGTCTTGTGAAGACAGAAAATAGGCACTCATGTCACTGGGATACTTGGCCCATGTTTTTTGTATTTGATTTCTGTATTCATGATATGGGGCATGAATCCTAAGTATGTGTTTTGATGACATCTACATTAGAAGGTCACGTGAAGTTTTTTCTTTTTTTCAAAAAAAATTTCAACTTGTTGTTTTGGTCATTTGGGGGTGGGCCAAAGTTCCCCTACGGGGAAGGGTACAGTAGCTTTGGCCCACATGCTGTAACTCCACTTTGTAATGGTCAATTGCAGAGAAATCCAGCAATAGAGGATTGTTTGGTTCCAAAAGATATTTTTTAAAATAATTTTAACTTGAAACTATTTTCTACCTCAATGTGTCACCATAAAGCATGGATGCAAAATTACAGCTGTGCAAGGACACCAGTTCAAACGCTAAAACTAAAAAAAAAAAAAAAATTCAAACTTATGGCCTAGTTTTCATGTTTTAAAGTGCAAATTTGTATTTTAATCCCCTTGTGATCATAACGAACAGTGTTATTTAGCTGAAAATGTCCTTTTTGGTACTATATAAATGGGTGGACCAAAGAAACCTCACATTTATTGGTTTTTCCACAAATTTTTCAGAATAGGCTTTGAAAAAGGAACAATTAGTATTTATTGTAGATAAATGTTTCATATAACCGGTACATAAGTCTTCTAATAAACACAGATCATCTGGGTGAGGCAGTCACAAATCTGCAAGACTTTTTTCATCGGATTTACTGCTGAAAAATTAAAGAACCATCTGTAGGACACTTTATTTTCAGCTCAAGAATCCCACACTAGCATGGGTATTGGCAACCTAGTATACTTGACTAAAACTTGTCATTCTACCACCTCTAGCCATCCATTATTGAGAATCCTGCATTTTGATTGGTTAAACACTGACCTGTTATTCTGCAACACACGGTCAGTAAACATGAAGACTGATAAAAATGAAGTTTTTCACACATTTTCGGTGGTAGAATAGGAATAAACCACATTTGTCAGACTATTATTGTCTCATAAACCGTCTTGACTCCAAATCTGGCAAAATAATGGACTCGGCTTTGCCTCGTCCGTTATTTTGTCAAATTTGGAGTCTCAACGGTTTATTCACCAATAATGGTTCCCTAAATGCGATTTATTCCTTAAATACAAAACTTTTTCTCAAGACATGAGGAAAGACTTTTTTTTTTGTAGTAGGCCAAAGTTACCTTAAGGGCCAAAGTATCTCCGTTCTTTGCACTAATAATAATAATACAACTCTTGTGACCTCTATTGTGATCCTAGTGTAGTGTCTACTGGCTGAAGACCACCCTTCCTTACTTGCCATTGCTTATGCTATTAAAATAGTGCTTAAAGAGGAGTAAAAATGCTTTGGAATAATCTTAATGTACAGTCACTATATTTTACCTTTTGTGAAGGCATGAACAGATTGGGAAAAATTATATAAATGCCAAGGAAGAGGTAATGTTTATCAGCTTGCAAGTTGCTTTGTTTTCCTTGTGGTCAGTAAAAATTAAATAAAAGCAGCAGGCCATTGAAATAGAAACATTGGAATTCTGGTGCAGTGATGCTCTGACATGTATATTGAGTGTTATAACCAGCGACAGACTTCTTTTGATGCAATTTCTTACTTTTTATAATACCCAAGGACCTACTTTAATGCACTACCAACATGAAATTACCCATCATACCCTGCTCTTGCCTCCAGGCACTGAACATCTATCCCTAAATCATTCGCAATCAATGTCACTGATAGCCTCACAATTGCTGCTTGTCAAAAGAGTTTCTTCCCCAACAACAATTGCTCCCAGCCATTATACTAGAAGTGAACAATCCATCTGAAAGATCGAGCATCGAACAGAGTTAATTTTGCGTCAATGAAATACGCCAGTTGGGCGGTCGTTGCCAGGAAATCTGGATGTGTACCCCATATTTGCAACTGTGTATTCAAGCTGTGTATTGAGTATCGCTCTAATTCCAGCCTTGTTGGCTAAACTGAATAGTGATACACAGGTTATTGATCGGCTCAAGAGAGAGAGTATGTCAACAGTTCACAGTATTCATGTCTCTAGAAAATAGTGGTTTTATGTTACACTGAGGGCAGTATTTGTGATCTTTGCATTTGCGTATGTAAGACTTCATTGAGTGATATCAAGGCCAGATGCTTGATATCCCTCCTCATCTATCCATGAAAGTTAACAATGGATTTTGAAACCTCTTTATTGAAGTATTTCATCATGATGTTATATTTGATAAACCAGTGATGGTTTAAATAGCGTTTCTGCCTTTGTGCATGAGCATTGCACATTCTGCACCATGTACACTAGTTGTCACCATGATACTGCTATAGTAAGTCCAGTTTTGTTGAAAAGAGATTGTCCCATGCTCACCTCTCCTGCAAACTTGGTTTTACATTCTGTGTCTTGATTAGCAAAAGTAAAGCCCTATATGTGTGCATTAAGTGATATATGTAGATGTTATGAAGAGAGAAATCTGCCATGATCGAAGTGCACTGTAGACCCAACCAATTTGCAAACACTGCTTGCCCTTATTCTAACACTAAACCTAATCCTAACCCTAATCAAAACCTTCGTGACTCTATTCCTAACCCTGATTCTTCAGGGTTCCCAGCTTGTCTGGAAATCAGGGAAAACCTGGAAAATGACTTTTACATTTTCCAGACAGGGAAAACTCAGGAAATTTGAGAAAAACAGCAAATACCAGGGAAAACTCAGGGAATTTGAACATTGACTAAAAGATGATCTTTCTGAGATTTTGATGTGTGCATGTATTAGGCTCTAATGTTAGTACTTTAAATTTGTGTCAATTAGTCCAGTTTCTGCTTTTGTAGTGGACATACAGTTACATGTTTCCTTAATGTTTGGCTTTGGTGGCTTTTTGGTATCTTATGTTTTACAGTAGGAATGATTGCTGTATGCATGTATCATAGACTACAGTACAAAGTAGGCCAATTACTGTCATCTCTGAATGTGACCGTTTTCCAAAAACTAAAAAGCCAAAAGGGAGTTAAGTGCCCCTTGCCTCCAGAACTGTCATGAGCAGCACACCATGCCCATGTGTTCGCACCATGTTCTGAACATTTCATGTGACTGAAATATATCTTGGAATTTCCGTATTTACTCAGGGAAAAATTAGGGAAAACTCAGGGAATTTTGTTTTCATGAAATGCTGGGAACCCTGATTCTAAAGTAATGCTAGTCATGACCCTGCAGCTCTTATCCTAAGTAGATAATCAGTCAAGTGCACCTTCAAGCACGGTAAGATTCCCAGTATTTTGTGTTTAGTTTTCAAAGCTCTTGAAAGGAGTAAATTAAGGTTTGCCTATGGGACATACAGGTAGAACAGAAAGAAATATCTGGTTGATGTACAGTATAGTACCAGTGTTCAGTATCTCACTTGGTTTATACTGCCCTGTGTTCCAATTATCTCTATATTAGAACACATTTAACCCAAATGCTTGCATCCCAGTCTAACCCTAACCTATCCCTTATCCTAACATTGACTCCCATGTGGACTTGTCAGAACAAAGACATTGGAAAAAAAAGATTTTGGAACATAGAGCAGTCACCATCTTGTGCAGTAGGGGAATGAGAAAACAAAAATGATTCCCACACCATAGAAAAAAAAAACAAGTCTTGAATTAACAGTTTTGGAAATCCTTGAATTTTGGATGACTAGTTTAGAAAAATTGCTTAATGGTCTTGAAAATTAAAATCCTGCACCTACTGCAACATGTCCTTTAAGATAATGACACTACATTTGTCTAAAGTTGGTATAATTGCTGATACTCATAAATATGGAAAATAAAAAATTTCCATGTACATGGGGAAATTGACTGAAGACATGTACTGTATATCCATCACTTATCCCTGCATTGTTTCAAGTGGTAACATAGACTTGGTAAGTCATGACAAACACATCCTTTATCCTTTACTTATTCAGAATTTCTTCTTTTCCAAGTTAATATTTTTTTGAATCATGAAAACAGCCATCTTGGTCTCCAAAAGGTATTCAGTTCTGGCAGTTTTTTATTTTTTTTATTTTTTATGATGCTTTAAGGCTCAAGAATGCAGGAACACCTATATTGAGCTTAGTGTTGCTTTACATTCAGTAGGGCTTCTAATTCTATAATTTAAGCTAAATTTTGAACTTTTAAATTGGATCTTGAATTTCATTCTCTCAGAAAAGGAGATTTCTTTAAAGGATTTCAGAAAATTGGAGTTGATTTAGGAAAGGTATATAGAAATTAATTAATTTGAGAAAAATGAGATTTTGCCTTATACTTTGTGCAACTTTAAATTTTTACTAAGGTTGCAACTTAAAAAGGCTAAAACAACCACTCTACCCTAACTTTAATACATCAGTGGAACCTGTAATCTTCTCCTACTCCCCTGATAAATATCTTTTAAGGTTAAAGTACTAGCCCATAGCAAACTGGTTCCACTAAAACTGTATGGTAAAGTGTTGCTTTCCTAGTACTGCAAACTTATACACAAATGAGAAGTAAATTTCTGAATAGTATCTTATGGTGTTCTTACGCAGTTCGTAATTTTGACTTACGCAAGAATTTATGCAAATGTTAGTGAACCCCGCCCTGTACGTGAGTGTAAAAAGAAGATACGGAAAACCACGATTGAAGACCCTACAGTGGTCATTGGTCTTCGGTCTTCAGTTTTGAGGTTTTCGTTTTCAGCACACCCATGTGTATACACAATATTCCCATCGAGAGAACATCAGGCACAATTGTCATATTCTTGGATTCTTTTTAGCTTGAAGGATCTTCAAAGTCTGTAATCTAAAATGTACTGGAATGTAAAGAGTATAGAGTTCTTTTCCAACTAACATACGTGACCCCTACTGTATTTCACCAAGTGCAAGACCATTAATTTTTATCAAACCATTCGGCCAACAATTAAGCAGTTTAAGGTCTTGAAAGTTATTTAAGTTGATGGTATAGGGCAGTAGAATCTAACACTTTTAAGTTTCTTATTTCGAGAACTTAGTCTGGGTACAAGAGATCCACAGTGCACATGATTTATTGGACATACACTTTTACAGCCATTTTATCAGACTTTCTTGTTGTGATCAGTCTGTACTCTCACTGGAGTGTACTATAATTTTCCTTTTCAGGGGAAACAAGACATGTTGGGTCAAAATATTTAGTCTACAAGGAAGACATTTTGTCAGGTTTTCACCTGCATTTGACTGACCTTGCTCCTAGGAATCCTTCATTTTTGAGTGCTAAGGGTGTTTTTAATGAGCTTGTTTTGAGTTCCAACCTCCTGCAAAGATTCATTTATTTCTAGTGTACATGATTCTGTCAGTAATTAGAGTTCAGTGTCTCCTTATCAGATCTGCCTTGATTTCACATTGTTTGTTAGAGTGTTTAAGCATGGTGATACCCTTACAGTACCTCTGTCAAAGTTAATATATGTAGTTTTGACCTTCTACCCACAGGACTGTCATTTACTTCAAGCATCCTATAGTCTCCTCTCAAGATAACCTTGTAAATAAATCCTGCCGAGGTGGTTTTAAACTATTGAAAATTTTGATTACTTGAAGAGATAGTTATACAGTAGTTGATAATGATTTGAAGATCAAAGAGAAATCTTGAGGGGGGGGGGGGGAGTGAAGGGTAGGAGATATCTGTCAAGATTTTTAGATTTTTCATCTTTTTTGTAATTTATAGTTGATGTGAATATTTTATGGAACTGTATTCCTCTACAAAGGCCAGGTATTTCGTCACTAGATAGTTGGCTCTGGAGGTGCTGCTTTGTAAATTTGAGCATACAATGCATGTGAGGAGTAAAAGAGGGCAACAAATTCTACGACTACATTAAATGGGATTTTAATAGGCATTAAGTGTGTTTGTTCTAGGAAATTATACCATTTTTATTGAATGATAATTTGTTCATAAATCACATCTTGTTAGCCTGTGGCACTTCTAACATTACCAATGTTATTCTGTTAAAGCGGAGATGGTGACCCTAATATCTGGAAAGTTTAAGGTAATGGTTTTAGAATCCTACAGTATAGTCAAACTGTTACATACTGTACTGTAAAAGCTAGCCTTCTAAATCTGCCTGGCAGATGCTTGAATGTGCCTTAAAGGGTGACAAATTTCTCCCTAGAAGGATAGAAATTCTTAATACCAAGTAGGGTTTCACCAGATATAAATTTTTGGATATGGCCAGAACCAGATTTTGCTAGATGGTATCTCAAATCTGACCAAATAAAGTCTGGTCGGAACGGCATTTTTTTTCACTGGTGTAAAAGAAAAACATTTAATAAAAAAAAGCACTGTGGGCAAGGGGGAGAGGTGTCAAGGCAAGGAACCTGGTGGTTCACTTTATAATAGTACTACAGTAGTTCACTACACTATTAAATGTGATTTTCAGGGGTTATATCCTTGATTGATACTGACAGAAAAATAATTGGAAAAATAAAATTATTTGAAATAATATACTGCAAACTTTATACTTTTACACAAGCACAAAGTAAAATATCCAATAGATTGTCAGATTGACAATAAATATTAATGGAAGCATGTTCTGATAAATGTGATTCAGATTGTTCATGTTGTCAAGGAATTATTGGCGGAGACTTTTTAATTGTGAATTGTTTAATTATTATTAAATATTCTCACACATTTCCAAATGTGGGTCCTGTGAAATAAATGGGTATATTAAAGAAAGAAATTAAAGAAAGATACTTGATTCTGGCATCTATAAAGCTATACTCCTGTCTTCTAATGATGAGGGTAATTCAGGCAAGAATTTTAGGAAAATCTGGCTGAAATGTGAATTTTTCTTTTTCTTCAGCCTCCATATGTATGGATAGTTCGGCCGGACTGGGTATCCCGTGCATCCCTACTACTAAGTTACTTAAAGTACTCCAATGAAGAAAAAATCCTCTTTAGTGCACCCCATGTACAAAGCAACAATGGTCGGGTACTGAGTTGAAATTGTTCAAGGCCATATCCTCATACCACTGTGTTTGAGCCATCTACTGTAATACTGATTGACTGCTTTAGTCAGCATGACTAAAGTTAATGCTTTTAGACACTATAATCACTAAGTGTAAATAGAGGTATGGGAATATTCCAAAATATATTTGGGATGCTGCTATACAGCCTCTTTAACAGTATGAAGAGTGTTACAGAGTTAGCCGTGATGTGTAGAAACATATTTGCAGATGCTATGGTGCCATAACCAACCTGCTGAGTGTCATTGAAGCACTCACACCTGAATAAACTTAAGTGTGGACTTATTGATATACTTAAGACCATGCAATAGCTAAGCAGGCTACAGCCTGCATGGTACCATCATTTATGAGCAAGAGTAATTAAGCACGAAACCAGTTTAATCAAGACCAGCTGTGACCATGAACATCCAACAGTTTTGTAAAGATTTTAAGATTTTATTAAAACATTGATGTAACGTGTCCTGCTGTTTTTGTTTCAAATGGCTTTAACTGTAATTTAGACCTGTGCCTGGTGGAATAAAAGTTCATGTTTACACAGTGAGCTTGTTTGAGGCCAGTGGTATCCTGCTTTCATGGTACAAATTAGATGGTACAATACATTATTTGAGCAAAGCAGCCTGGTCTTGATGACTAACTTGTACAGCATATGTAAATGATTTGTGTAGCATGTGCACATTATATGAATGTTTCAAACATGAATCCTAATAATGAACACATTATTTGGAAACATATGATGCAACACAACCTCATTTAGTCTCCTGCTCCCAGGCTGTATGTATGAGCTACTTGACGTATATTCTATAAATCTATAACAGCGTGTTATATGCATTATAAAGTGAATCTGCATTAATCTTATGAAATGCTTGAATAGAAGTTTGATTAAGGCAGAAAAATTATCATAATCACTTCTAGTATTTAAAAGATAATTGAGAAAGCATTGGTAGTCTATGCAATGTGAAATTCTCCCTACAATAATTGTAGATAGGTTGCCTTGTGTGTTAATTTTGAAAATCACGGCAGTACTGTGAGTCTAATTGAAGATCATGCTGTTCATAACGTACATATAATTAGATCAATATAGGCTGATGAGGAATTGTCACTATAGAAAAAGTTCTTTATTTAGCATGGAAGGAATGTAATAATTTGACAGACAAGATATCATATTTGTTGCCAGTAGGGTTGTAGGAATATCAGATGATTGCATTAGGTTAATGACACATCCAGTTGGAAGCTCTTTGTGAAATAGATTAGTAACATCATAATGCTTCTTCAGTTGTCCTAAAATTTCTCTAATAATTTATTTTCATGTGGGTGATTACTGTATGTGCAATATAGCTCTTTTTTTCTTTTTTGCTCCAGTTTGTGGGACAAATAAACTTTAAAAATTTTCCTGGTATATATTGAAATTTTGTGTGAGAGATTGGCTGTTGCTCAGGATGTTGTATCAGTTTCACCCATGCTTTAAGTTAAAAATTTTATCAAATGTAACTTCCGTAACTACTCTGGGGCAGAGATATCTTTACGGAAAAAGGAACTGCACAAGGTGAACCTACCTATGTCTTAAAGATAGCATTTTCTATTTACTCGGGAAAGTTTCAGTCATAAAGGAAACATCAAAATACAATATAGATTCAAGAAATCTGAAGTTGTATGGAAATTAAGCTCTTTTCTCTGTTGCATTCTGATTGGTTACTATGGTAGCCCCAAGTGCAGTGACACCAGGAGTGGGTTGTACAGTAGACTATACTGCATCTGATATGCATGACCAATAGACATGGAAGGACAAGGTCTACTTTGTGGATTTGACACACAAATTTATTTTTGGGGTTAAAATTGATATTATAGACCTTTATATGCATATGACATCACTTAACAGAAAGTGTGCCCTCAGGCGGAGGAAATTTATAAGGCATATCATTACACCTTTATTACATCGACACAAAAGGAGACAACTGATTCGTGTACCAGTACTGAGGATATGCGTGTCAGTCTTCTATGTATGCATGTGTGCAAAGTCTGTGCCTCGTGGCTTGCCCTCTAAAATGATGTCACATGACATCAGTAAATGAGGTCTATGTCCTAACACTTTTGAAGAATGGGGCAAAATTTTTTTACTTTTGATATGCAAATGAGGGACCAATCTGTAATGCATTCTGGTAAAATTTACATTCACAGGATTACTGGCCTGTTGCTACATTGTAAGAATATAAAGTAAAGGTTCTTTACGTGTACAGTACATATGAAAATAAAACATTACTTTAGATTGCAACCATTCCTGAGTGTTTTGAGCATTTTAAAAAAAGGAATTTTCAAATTAGAGCTTGAATTAGGAAACAACTGCAGACTGACAATTACATGTATAAATCTAAACTTATTTAAAAAGATGATATGTTAGAAGTGTTACAACAAGGGGTTCTAATGTGCCATGTAAATTAGCTGACTTATCTGCAGAGGTGGTAAAAGGACAAACAAGAGAAAGATGAATGAAATTTGTCACCAAGTAAGGCATACAGTCTTGCCTGTGCTTATGTGCAAAAGATAACTGCCTGAAAGTTTTGAAAGCGAATATCAGCCTCTTCCTTCCCCACCAATCTCTTTCTCTTTGGCAAAATATCCCCCTCCATATTGTTAAATCTACATTGCCACTTAGTACCCCATATTTACCTCTGTAACCCCCTATTACATCGCAAAAGTTGATAGAACAGTAGACAAGTAGACTTCTTTGTACTTCTTCATCTGCCAAGTGTAAAAACTTATCATGCAATTGGTTGTTACTGACATTACAGGAAGGTGAGGATTACGTGGGTGAATAAGCTTAAGGGGTAGTGTTGGGGCTTGTAGCCAAACCAGGGTGTTAGGGGGATTTGGTAAGAATGATGGAGTGTGTCTTAACACCTAGTTTCGATAGTGACATTTGCTAGTGAAACACTTTATATCGAAAAAATAAAATTGTTAAAACTAAATAAAATCATAAAATGAAAAGTTGATTGCGGATTTTTAAGCCAGTCCTGACATCACATTAATTCTCTGTCTGAAAATAACACCAATATGTATCTGAAAATAGTGTCAACATGTATCTGCAAAACATGTCAACTTGTGTCTGATTCTTGTACAAAGTGCAGCTTATTCTCCTTCAAAACTATGTAATATTTGTATCAGTGCTGGAGTAAATTTGTACTACACCATCAGTTTTAATATTTTTCATAAAAACTTGCCTCAATCATTTCATAAAAGAATACTTGTACATATCAGATTATGTTACTGGTCTGTGTGACCTAAGTCTCATACGCGATTAAAGATGGAAAAAGGGAAGGAAAAAGTAATTAACAGAGTTTTAGATTCCTAGAACTGTGGCAGAGAAAATGTCTTTGCTCTAAATTGTAGGTTTATTTAGCCAAGGAGATGAACTCATCTCGTAAATATCTGACAGTATTAATTGCTTTAGCCTTTGAGAAAGTTGCAAGTGTACTATAATTTTTAGGCTGTAACAATCATTAACGTATGCCCATTGTAGACGAAGGCCCCCTGTCATCGGATATTGCTTGGAGCCCAAAACTGCAAGCCATTTCATTTTGTGACACGACCAATTTATAACATGCAAATATTTTTAACTCCATCGCTAATGTTCTGTTATTGCAAGACAAAGTCATTAATTGTGTTCTATTTCGGTGCGTGATCTGATCTTACATGGTAAAATGCCATCGGGTCTTCTGATTTACATTAAGGTACCATAAATTGAAGTTGATCATACGGTTGTTGTATATCTTTCGGAGACTGCCTCCAGAATCTCCCCCATCTAAAAGGCTTTGGCCGTAAATTTTACGGTTATTGTAATTGCTCATAAGTCAAGCAGTTGGCATTTTGGAACACTTCCTCTTCATTTACTGTGGGGTAACTGTTAAAACATGACAGAGGATGAAGAACAGCTCGACACTGTTTCCTTTGCATTCCCGCATGATATCGAATGATCGCCGATAAACGACTGTCTAATCTAATTCTCAGCTTGGACCATCCTCTGGACTTATAATGCTTGAGCAAAAGAGAGGACATATCTTCCCCTTGATGCAGAATCAAGTGCAAATTGATGAATGTACTGCTTTGGGGGAACTAGAAAAGTTTGCTGAGATGAATGAGATAGTTTATAGTGTTTCTGGGTTATCCAACTTGTGTATAATTTTACGACTTCAACAGCCGTAAATAGTGACGTACAATTACTGAGATTTTGTAAATTCTGGGCTGTCATTCTTGTCTTCTACCCCAGGGATCATCTTTGAAAACTGTTCTTCACTTGTCTGCTGGTCTTGCTGTTTTTGACTGTATGCCAAATCTATCCAAGGCAAAAATGCATAGTATTTACAGCCATTCAATAAAAGTAGGGAAATTAAGGGAGAAAAAAGTAGTTCCATTTTTTTTAGTAGGATAAAATTCAGGAATTCGAAAAACAAAGTAAAAATGAAGAATTATTTGCAGATAACGCAGGAGGCCCATGTGGGGATGATTTTTGCTACTTTGATGTATATATATACAGCATATGCCTTTTTTACAAATTGTACTTAAGTTGTGCCTATTGATGACTCATTGTGATAGTTTTCAACATCTTAATTGGGAAAATTTTTCTTTTGATTTTTAATATTTCTTAGGGATAAATCTGGGAACTGTGTTTGTATGAAATGTTTGGGAAACTTTATTATACTAATACTATAAAATGTTTTAAGTTTCTTTTGCTGCCATGTAGTGTTTCATGTCCCCATGAATGTGTGAGGTATATATAAATCTTAAACTGATACAGTCAAGTATGATGAAATGAGCAAACATTTTTTCTGTAATTATACCTTAATGCACCTGTCTAATAGAACCTTCAACCCCTCACCTCAAACATTGTCTAAAACAATAATGAATTTGCAAAAAAAGAATAAAAAAAAGATTGTTTACTGTACATTGTCTCTGAAAAAAAAAAACCCACAAGTATTCACTTTTTTATGAAAATTTTAAGGCAAAGAATCACCCCAGAGTCACACTACTGAGAAAAGTTAATGCAAAGATTCACTCAAGTTTTCATTTTTATCTCAAAACATAACATGTATTGAGATTTTGTCTCACTAGCTGGTCACTAGCAGTAGCTACTATTCTGTCAGCATTGTCACATTAGTAATTGTTTACATTTTTATTTTGGAAACTATTACTTTTGGCCCATAGTATTAAAATGCAGTATTCAGGATTTGAACTTGATAATTTTTGGGGGAATATTTTGACTGATTAGTAAGCAGCAGCTACTCAAAATGAAAATGGAGTACAGCATCCAATTGCTTTTTCTTATGATGCTTTGCGTTCATTTTATGTTCAATGCGATATCTTGAGGTAGGAAGCTTGGATGAATGTCAAACTTAGTATGTAGATGTGTTATGGTCAGAGGAAGAACCCTATATATTTTGGTGGGAGTCAAAGGTCATCTGGGGTCACTGGGGTCAAACCCTGAAAAACTTGTTAACACCATATCTCAAGGTAGGAAACTTGGATGAATGTCACACTTAATACGAAGATGCATTATAATAAGAGGAAGAACCCTATAATTTTTGGTGGAGGTCAAAAGTCATCTGGGGTCACCAGTGGTAAAACCCTGAAATCTTGTTAACACGATATCTTGAGGTAGGAAGCTTGGATGAATGTCATACTTAGTATGTAGATGTGTTATGGTAAGAGGAAGAACCCTATAGTTTTTGGTGGAGTTCAAAGGTCATCTGGGGTCACAGGGGTCAAATTCAGAAAACCTTGTTAACACGATATCTCAAGGTAGGAAGCTTGGATGAATGTCATACTTAGTATTTAGATGCTATTGTTTTTGGTGGAGGTCAAAGATCATCTGGGGCTACCAGGGGTCAACCCTGAAAACTGTTTAAAACATGATGTATATCTAGAGGAAGGAAACTTGGATAGATTTCATACTTAGTGCAGATGTGTTAAGGTGAAACTGAGAAACCTTTTTTTTGGTGGTCAAAGGTCATCTGCAGTCACAGGGGGGCAAACTCTGAAAACTAAGATCTTTATTTGGGCTCACTACAGTTCAAAAAAGAAAATTTTCCAAGATCTTTATCTGGGTCACCTCACATGTCAAAAAGCAAAATTTTCCAAGAATTCCCAAGATCATCATCTGGGGTTACCAGAGGTCCAAAGGCAAGGATTGCCAAGATTTTTACGTGGGATCACCAGAGGTCAAAAAGCAAGAATTCCCAAGATCAAATATGAACACAAACTCTATTTTGAGAACATATTAAGATAGCATTTGACCAGTGACTGAAAGATATGGGATAATATGGCTTTATTTGGAACCATCGAAACCTCAATGCATTTTTGTATTCTGGTTAAGTTGTATAATTATTTTCATTTTTTTGGTATTTTTCCATTTTTGGCGGAAAATCTCTGCCGGGCAGAACAGTACATTTGACAGTGAGTGCCGGGCGCAAATAAGGAGTGCTAAGCGACCCCGCCTGGCGCCACCCACCATACTGTAGCTAGAACCCTAATGAGAACCACCATCATATCCTTAATTCTCATCCTAACAAATGTATGACTGTGTTGAGATACAGCAGTATTGTTGCTCTAGTTCATGAAATTTTGTTAGTCAAAGATTCCCCAATTTGGTGATTTATTGTTGCACATGTTGTGGCTGTCTGCATTTGAACATTGATTCACACTTAAGCTGCAATAGTTCCTTGCAGATTCATTGCAACAGTATTTTTATTTGCTGAATATTCACATTTCAGGGCATTTTGTACCTTAAAGGTTGTGTAACATGAAAATAACATAGTTGGATATTTGATCTAAAAGCATTAAATATCCAGAAAATAGCCACAATTCCCATTAAAATCTATCAAATATTGACCATTTTACAGGGTATTTTCTATTCCACACTTGTACCATGAATAAACATGAGCTACATATGCAAATATGTGACATCATGAGATGGACATACCGTATATGGCTCATGTAAGCCTTTCTTTTTTCAGCCTTAATTTCAAGGACAATGGTAACATTGCTTATCCCCTGAGGGGTTTATTATGAAAGTTAAAATTCTTTCATTCAGAAACATTGATAACACTCAACATTTTTAACTGTAAACTATCTGATCAGTAAATAAGAGATAATTTATTTAGGGTTAACAAAAGAAAACTTAACACTATGCAGCACTCCACATCATTATTTTTGCATAGGCAATGAGCATCTTCAGAAACCATCAAACTTTGAGGACTTATATTTTGAGAACAGTAAAAGATATTGAAATAATTCCAACAAATCTCTCATTGGAGAATTGGATTCTTTAACTGAGGGGTGAAACAGCTCTTTTTAATTGTGGCATGTCACACAACCTTTAACGATTCAGTGTTGTATTGGTGTAGAATGAAGACTTTGCCTGAGGTGGGGGGGGGGGGGAGAATTGGTTCCATTGGACGGGTACATAAGTTTACAGTAGGGTTGGTTTATGCTTGTCTAGTATATACTTAAATGATTTACTCCTGTATACCATGACCCTCAACTTGTCTGCAATGCCTTGTGTGGTACAAAAGAGCACTTGTTTCCTTAGAAAAACAAGGTGTCATATTTGCAGTCACAAAGTGCTGCAAATTGAATTTTTAAGGCTTGTTGCATCCCACCTTTGTATTTGTACATCAGTTGCCATGACAACACCCTGCTTCAAGTAGGGGGTCAGTAGGAGAATGAAAATCACAACTTTTTTTTTTACAAAGACCATCATGCCAATAAGTAGATAAAACCATATTTTCATACATGATTATTTCATATCTGTCCAAACTATAAGTACTCTATTAATTGTAATACCTTTCTATTTTCATAATACAATTAATTTTATTTGGTCAGGTAACTTCGTTTGTCCTTATCGCATGCTATGCATTCCTTTGTCTGGATATATATTTCAGCACTTTATGGAAGCTAGGCCTCAGTAAGAAAGCTCAGCAAGTGTATACTAATTGATAAGAGGCTGAAAGATGAGAATCCCCAGACTAGTAGATAAATGATTATTATTCATTTATCATTGTTCCATAGTCTGTCAAAATTCTGTAAAATTTAGCCCCCATTTCTTGTGTATTGGACCCATGTTTAATTATACACATATTTATATTTAATTTGCATCAGTGGTGTTTCCTCTTGTATCTTGTGCCATGCACTTTTTGGCCTCCATATTTGTTTCAGCACTTTATACATTGGCCCCAGTTAGTGAGCTCAACAAGTGTACATTAAAATACTTTGATGGGACGTGTTTGTGGAAGCTTGTGATTAATGTTCTTAAAAGCCAACCATCAGTGCCTTTGATAGCTTCAACTTTTGGAAAAGAATGCAAATTTCGGCCTCTAGGACTATCTAGGAATATATAAGTGATTTTTAAGTTAATTAGTTAATTAAGTGTAAGTTTATGTAATTTTGCTGTAGATTTTGCAGGCTACAGCATAGGTTTTAATAGGTCTCTGTCAATGGTATTCAGAAGTATACAAACAATGTAGGAAGTAAAGCTACATTTAAGTGTACAAGGCTACTGAGGGTGGGGGTGGGGGAGACAGAGCAGTTTGCCTGAAGTCCTAATTCAAACATATCACAAGTTTACACCTTTGCCCAGAAAACAGCATGTTTTACCCCCCATATAGCATATTTTCTTCCCAGATAAGGGGGAGGGGGGAGAGTTGTAGTTGGCACCCATTATCTCCAATGCCAGTTTGTAAATTGCCCCCCTCCACTCTGCTCTTCTTGTCCTTCCCTCAATTTTATCATTATATTCTTAAAATTTATAAAATGCCTCTGTTTACCATTATGCCTGCTAATTGAGCAAGGTACACTATTTTAACAAGTTTTTAGGGAGGAGGGTCATTTTTAATATAGGTTCAATTTGACATTGACAAAGAGTATAGTTTGATGATATCTTTGTTACAAGGATTCATCATTATAAGATGAGTATTAACTAACTATATATCGGGAAATTTCAGCGAGGCTAATTTTTCGCGATTCTGTACCTGGTACACATATTTGCAGAGTGAGGAATTTGCTGTTGCATCAACCAGCATAGTCTTCTACAGAGTAATGGAAGTATTTTTGCAGGTCTTAAATTTGTGATTAGTTACTTGGTCGTTGAAAGCGCAAAAATTATACCGCCGTGAAAATTTCCCAATATACAGTATTGCCTGTGATTTTGGTCCCCTTTCATCAAAATTATTTGCTGACTTCAGCTGTTTTTCATTTGTTGAGTAAAAGGTGTGATATGTTTTGATCTTGTGAAGACCAATAATATTTCTATGACCCCCATTGACTACAGTATTCAACTTGGTGTCCAATTTCAGGCCAGAAGTTACATGTGTTTTCTCCCTGATTGCTGTAAGAATTCGTACTCAACAACTTCCAGGGTTTTCACAAAACATTGAAAAAAGTGAACAGTGATTGCAATTTCTTTATGGTTGAAAGTCCTAGGTTTTTTGGATGAAAAATGTATGGTGTAGACAGTTAGAACCTTTAACTCACTGTGCTTTTGGTAGCAGACTATTATTATTTCTGCATTGCCTTACACACTAAATTTGGTTTGTTTCATGGCCTCAAGACCCTTTGAGAAGTTACCAACAGGTGCTAGCTACCCCTCATGTGAACTTGACTAACAGGCTTTTCACACTTCTTTCATATTTGCATATCATGACCATTGAAATTTTGAGGTATGCAAGTTTATGTTATGTAATAACCAGAAACCTGTAACTGTATGCACAATCAAGAATTACTAAACACATGTATTGCCATCTCAGTCTAGAGGAAGTCTTGATTTTATTATCTCAAAAGTATGACAACCCCGAACTTGTAATTCCGGAGTTACACTCAGCTAACAGCTTTGTAAGTGCTTTCGTCAGTGCCAGTGGGAGTCGTGTATAAAAATCCGTTGTTTGCATTAGGGACCTCAAGTGAAGTTTTTCATCGGATGACAAAGCAGGCGTGCCACTTGTAAAGTTTCTGCATCGAAAGTCTTTATCGTTTTTCTTCTCTTCAAACAAAAGTGATTCTTGTTGGACGTGAACTTTTGTTGTTGTCTGATTAGATTGCCTTGAGTGTGAAAAACCGCAATGAGTACCCTCTGAACCAACATTCTCAAATCAATGAAGGTAATTAGAGAAGGGTGGCAAAGCATTTGAACCTTGAAGCCTTACGGGGATCAGAGTGCGGGAAGAGTGTTACTTCTGCGTGAGGTCATAGCATATTCACCTTTTCACTGAAGCTTTGTCTGCAATAAGTAGTTTAAGAACAATAGAGTGACATACCTGATTCTGATTCAGAGAGGTGAATAAATAAATGCAAGAAATCTTTGCTTCGCATGTCAGGGGGTAAATGTCAAAAATATTCACCACACCAGTTTAACAGTGTAAAGACTAAAGGAATGGAGAATGCACAGTGTATATAAGTAGTGTGAGAGTTTTTGTTCATGTTGCAAATGTCCCATGGATTTGGAAATTAAATTCTATAGAGAGTGAGTGCATGTTGTGTTATTAAAATCATACTAATGAATATCTAATGAAAGACTGGTGATGAGGAATCTCTGGTTCAGAAACTATTATATTAAATCTGAATAACAAATTTTCTTGTGTTAATTGTTTGTTTTTTATTAGACCACTGTAGATTTTAGGGTATTTCTTAAATTATTTAAGTTGATGCAACAAATCTTTTAAACAAAACAAATTTCTTGCACCTCCATGTATTTCAGAACTTTTTGATGCCCGAAGAGTGAGGCTGGGTCAGAGAGTGGTGGCAGCAGACAATATTGCATTAACCCAGCAGTATGCAAGAAGAGGGATACCACCTAGTCTACGAGCAGAAATGTGGCTACAGATTGTTGGATTGAGAATAACTGATGCGGTAAGTCAACTTTTCAGTTGTCTTTCATATTTCTGTATCCTTCGCATTAAAGGGGCATGTTGTCTCTACACATAGCATGCATACAAAGCACTGTAATGTGTAATCAGAAAGCACTCCCTGAATTCCTGTGAAATGTGAGCCTCTCTGCATCTTTTCAATTTTCCAACTTTGATGTCAATCAAAGAGCAGTCGCAGTTGAGGATTTTGGTTACCCTTAATCAAAAATGTACTTTGGGTGATGAGTGTCTGTCTTTAATACTGTAGCTTTTGTTGTTGTTGACCTATTCAGTCTCACCAATAAACTATGGTAATATCTTAACGTGCTAAAATACCATGCATTGCGACTTAGAAGGGTTGCATCATTTGAAAATTTGATAGTTACGAGCTAGCTAGAGCTAGCTAGAGTAAAGGGCAGTGAGTTTCTTTCTGTGGAAATCTTACTTCTGGAAAGTATAGTTACCCACCTACAGCACCTAATTCTGTTTTATATCAAAAGATCATGGTTCTAATCATGATGGTAATATGAAATTATCAAAGGGTGATAACTGATTAAGTCTTAAAGAGTTATTATTGATATCACCAGCCAGGCAAAACTATGAGATCATATCCAAGGAAAAACCAACTCAAAAATGCAAGAAAGAATCGAAAAAACAAAGATCATCATGCAACTTTCAGGTGCAGAAAGAAAGTTGGGTCATGTATATTTTTTTCATTCCTGTTTGCTTTCAACTTTCATGTTGAAGTAACTAGGGTCTATTTCCGGTCTATTCCTGAAGCCTGCTCTTCTTGTCCTAATTTATTTTTCGAAAATAAATCGTATGTAAATTGATGATGCTTTTAAAAGCTGTGTCTGATTTATGTGTAGTGTTATGTTTAGGAACCCTACATGCTATAAATATTGGAACGTTCTTGCTAGATATCAGCTTTACATTAATATGTTTTACGTTACATATTTTGTTTCCTCTTTGATGCTCATTTTGATGTAAATCCAGTTTGCTTTTAATGGATTTTTGAACTTTATTTGAAGTACATCTGCTTTGAAAGTTGTTCCCGTTCCATGCCATTGCCCACATTTACTCTGCAGGGTGATTAAATGCCGCAAGAGTAAAGTGGGACACCCAATGACGTGTTCTTTTGCGTGTTTCACATTTAACGATCGTGAAGATCTGTGTGTTTAAGTTGTGACTGTATTGGTTTACGGCTAGAAACGTAAAGTTTACAGTTTGGAGACCTCGAGTGTGAAATAGAATAACCTTGGATAAACAGCACAGGATTTGTGTGTAAGAATAAGTGCCTGGATATTGACGGGAAATTTACAGAGCAGAAACCCTTCAGGGAATTTGTGTCAAGTTTCTCCCTTCAAGCAGCTGGCACATGACTCTGTGAAATGTTTTAAATTGAGACATTCTTTTTAACTCCTCATTGCTGGTGTTTTGATAAAAGGGAAAGGAAATTCCTGATGTTTGGCTTTTTAAGGTAAAGAGAAACAAACTATCGTGTCTCTTTTATACAGCATGCATATAAGGTTTACAGGGTTGTAAAACTGAGAGTCGTGTATTCAGTATGTCTCCATCAAAAGCAGATTTTCTTTCTAGTTTAGCAGATTTACTTCCTTTTTTAGCAAATTTACTGCATTATTGTGAATCCTTTTGTTGGGAAATGGATTTTACTTGTAGCTATGAAAGAAAAGTACAGTACTGAAAAAAGGTATGCTGGGTGATTTTTTTTCTTTGAAAGATGGCTAACTGTGCATTGTAAAGTACTGTACTTTTTCTAAAGTATGTTCTGATGGTGCATATTCTCTCATACTGAAAATATCAGAAAAGGTAAATTATCCACTTTTCATATACCATAAAAGGTCATCCACAGAGTGGCATTTAGGTATGAAGGCCTGTATGAACATTATTGTCAAGTTCATCATGTTACAATTTTGATCCTTTGTCTATTAAGTGATAGTACATTTGTCAATTGCCTAAAGTGTAAAAACAAAGCATTATGCTCTAAATTGCTTTGCAATGCAAGGTACCTATAATGGAATTTTCCAAATTAATTTACGAATTGTGTGCATTTACGGATTAATGGACTATCACAGAATAGTCTGACTTCAAGCCCTACTTCAAACCTCAAACAAAACAGTGTAATTAAAAATGGCTGCAATTATAAAGCTAGACCTATTATACAGTCTCTGAGGTCTGTTGGGATAACATTTTTTTATTCATCACAAATTGATCTAGGGTACAGTTGTAACCCAATAACGAAAAAAGAGCATTTTATTCGTGAAATAAAACGGTTGCATTTTGGTGAACAATGTCATGACAAAAAGGAAAAACAAAAATGTATAAGTGTATATTATATACTGTGAAAGGATCACAAAGTAAATCACTCTTGGTGTTCTGACATGTCACAGTATAACTGTCAATGGCACCAAGGAGTGACCCATCACCCACTTTTTTCTATTTTTATTGTCACAAGTGTATTTAAACATACTCTTCCTTTGGACCCCACTCTAGAACATACTTTGAATGATGATTTCATGCCAAAAAATCATTAACTGTTAGAAAACCTTCTCCTTCCCTCCCTCTTTCCCATCCAATCACCAGGTACAATTTGTAAGCATGTGATGATAATGAAAAAGCTATGCATCCTTCAGAGATTTTAAGTCATTTCAATGCATATCTAATAGTACTTTATATAATTTGTCCCCTTCTCAAAGCCACTACCAGCTCACCAAGATGTCAGAAGTAGTTCTCTTAAAGGGGCTCATTGAGATGATATTGATTATTTTGTGACTAGTATGAAGGGAATCATTGCATGACAATGTTTCTAAATGGCCTCATTACTCATGTATCACTTTCTATATAATTACCAAAAATGTGAGACATTGTAGTTTTTGTGGACAGTGTTGCATATGCTTAATACGTAATGGTAAAAAGTGTCTGGTCACGGATTTGTAATAACTGATTTTAATCATTAATTTCCTTGCCATTTTTATTGTGTGTCAGATGTGCAGAATGTCTTAGTTTAACCATTTACCATCAAGATGTGAGTAAATTTCAAGTAGTGTGAAAAAATCATAAATTTTGTGAACCAACTCAATAAGCCCCTTTAAATGATAGGGCAATTCCTGCATACATGTACATGCAGTTATTACATTGTATTCAATGAGTGACCTCTGCAATGGCTCAATAAAAAGAACTCCTACATATTTTCTTATAAGGAATTGCATCCTCCTAATGTAGTTTTACTGAAGGCCGTAGCATTAATCAACATTTCTGGAACCAATATTTTGCCTCTAAGGAGGTCATTAGTTCAGCCTTCAACTCTGAGGTGAACATACCACTAATGAGTTGTCAAAAGCCCTTTGGGATAATTCTATTAGAAAATAGTTTTTAGGGAAAAAGATTTTCTCCATCATCAGATGAATTAATTGCCTCTTCTATTTTCCTATAGCCTTAAAGTATTCAAATCTTCTGTAAACTTTTCCGAGAAGTAGAACACAAAACTGAGAAAAGCTTCACCTTTTGCAGGTCTTAAGGCCGCATGGTCAGGGAGTTTCAGATTTTCTACTACTTAAATTCTTTGGGAAATTCGCCTGCCGAAGAAAGTATGTCATCTTAAGTAGACAAGAGTATTACGTTATTCGTTTTAAGGTAGTAAATTACTGGTCTGCTCTAGACTACTTGAAATGCATTTACCAGCTCACCCTCCAGCAAAAAGAAGCAGCTGCCTTGAATGTTCGTAGGATGTATTGGGTCTAAAGGGTGTTTGGTTACTTGTACAAGAGACACAGGGGCTTAGCTTTGAGCACTATTTAGTTTCATGGACGTGTCGTTCATTGTGAGTTCTGTTTTCTCCTCATTTTTGGCAACAATCAACAGATTAGGAGGGATTGCCAGATACTTTCAGTTTTCTCATTGGGGAGAAATGTTGGTCATTTTATGTCAGACATGTAGACTATTTGTCCCATTTGACACACAATTTGCAACATATTTAAAAGAGATGAATGTAAATTTGCTGTAAGAAAAAGTTCCTACTAGTCTTACAAAAAGTTGCTAAGATGGATTTTGCAAATTCACTCTCATGTATCTTTATAAATTATACTTGAAAGTCCTTGCCAACCTCCCATACAATTACATGTGCACATTTGATTAAAACCTTACTCTTTTTGCTTCTTTTGAGAAATATGAGTTGTTTAATTTCAAATGAAAGTTCAGTCTTGGTGTTGCAAACAGCTTGACTGACCATTCCCAATCAGCTAAACTAACAGTGTACAAAATGCAAACACTGAAAATGGAACATATTTGTGGGACCCAATTGAAAAAGTGCCAGATGTTATGAGAATTGATAAAAAAAATTGGAATACAGTAAAGTGTAGCCTTTGTAAACCCCTCCCAAAAATCTGTTGAACTCTCAATTCCTTCTCAGAAAAGAGCCCTTTGAAAAGGAATGAAATCTGAACCCTGGCTGCAGATTTATCACACTAAGAAAAGAAAATGAATTAACCGTTTCCTTTTATCTTTGTGAACTAAAAATGTTGGAATATGCAATGTTAGCAGAATGTATTTCAGAGGAGACTGTTTCTGGGTTGCAGAAGCAGGAAATGGCAATCTTCTTTAAAACTAAAAATATCAGCCAAAAGAGTAAAAAGTAGACTTCCAAAGTTTTGAAGATTCTAAATTAAAATTATCAGCAAGAAGCAACCAAAATGTAGGTACTGTATAGCAGGAAATTTCTGCGAGGCTAATTTCTCGCGATTCTGTACCTTGTACACATATTTGCATAGTGAAAAATTCGCTGTTGCACGCTGTTCACGATTAATTTCTTGGTTGTGAGAAGAGTGATAAAAAACCCCATGAAAATTTCCCATTATGGGGTACTAGTTTAGGTAATTAACTTGCTTTCAGAGTAAAGACAGTCATCAAAATCACTTTGTTTCACGGCATCAAGGTATAACATAAATGGCGCATATGACAATACAATCAGATGGTCCAAAAGCACCTTGGCTGTTTGGTTTTGAACAAATTGTTTTATGTCAAACAAGCTCAAAATATGCTAAGTTTGGATCATTTGGCTGGTAATATTAAGCCAAAATGGCAACCCTTGAATATTCCACTACCATGTACATTTCCAAGGGCTTATAATGTTACAATTTCTTTGTAATTAGGTGGAAACAAAGAAGTAAAAATTGCAAATCATTTTTTCCTGCCTCTGCCATCATTTGACAACTTAATTTTGTTTGTTCTGACAATGAAAATCTCAAATTACTAAATACCATCTCATAAAATTTTCCACTCCTGTCTCCAAGGGCTCTGGAAGGCTAAATAATTACAATAAAGCTAAGCACATTGTTTTAGGGTACATTTGGTTGCTACTGATGATAATGGTGGCGCTAGACCAGTAAAGAAGTGCACTCTGTATTATTTATGGTGTCTTCATCTCACAATCTCAATCTTTCATCACAATACATGGAACTTTAATCAAAATTCCCATGAAGTTAAAAACCTTCTCAATGATGCTTCCTCTTGTATACTTTTTCTTTTATAAGGACTAGATCAGTGTAAGCTATACTAGCATTTGATGAAGGTTGTATTGCAAGCCAACTGATGGCCCTGTACCTTACAGTAAATCATTCTGAAGAGGAGAATGGAATGTTTATTTTTTGATAAACATGCCCATATTCAGCCGGAAAACGAAGATATATCGTGGACGGCCGAGCCCATCTATCATGAATTTTATAGGTTTATTTTTGCTGGAACTTGTATTACCATTACAGTGCCAGTTTTACTCTGCTGCTACTAACTGTTGATGTGTGAAAGCTGTTTGAGTTGCAAATAAATAAGGCTGGTGGATGCATCTGTATTCAGGTAAATTGTGGACGCAGACAAAAAATCTACCGTTTTCCACTTTAAACTTTAAAAATAGGGAGTCAGGTAACAGGAAGACTTACCTACCTGTCACATGTGTTAACTTAATATCCATCATGTAGTCATTACGTGATACTGTTGGGCCCTCAAAACTGTCTAGAACGTGACATATCTGTAGACTTAATACTACTCTGAAGCGGTAGATGTTCAGAGAGTGCATGTATACTCATGCCATGGCAAATTCATTCCTTGAAGGAATAGATTTGTACTCGAACTCGTACTCAAAATGGCACAGTACTTGTGCTCTTGGTTTTGAAAGCTAGGCTTTGATAAAGCTAATACTCATTACACCTAATAAAAGCAGCTCAGTACAGACTCGATGTGAGGTTATACTGATACTATGCTTTCAATTGGTATACATTTGCCTGCAGGCAGACTCACTTTTACTTAAAGGGAAACTGCAGTCCCCCCAATTTGAGGCAGTGTACGTCAGTACACTGGTGCAGAAATAGCTCATATCAATCATGTGACAATATTTTTGTTACTTATTTCCTAAATTTTTGCAGAATAACTCATTGGTTCACCCTCAGTATTCAATAATTTGACACAGGAACATTATGAAAATACTTGTGAGAGAAATAAGAGGATATCTGTAAGATTTAGCAAATTTTTGAAA